>CAUYQV010149438.1:0-64484 GCA_963574575.1 Galagoides demidoff
GTAGTATGATGTGTATCATCTGAGAGACAGTTACAAAATGTTTTTGTGGTTGCCAATGCCAAAAAATGCCATTGTTCATTAAGTCCAAATAATGATGGTTGAATTCTACCAACTGATCAACAATGCGAACTTTGATAAGCAATTCTCGATAATCAGTTCTCCACAATTATTTGTTGTTATTAAAGTTTAACATTATAAAATTAACAAAAATAATATAAAACTGATATTCTGGCAAAATAGCCACATGGCAGCTGAAAACTCTATATTCCCTTCCAGTTCTCCGGCCATTCCCTAGCTTGTGCATTCTTTCCAAAAATTGGGACTTTTTAAAAACGCCGCAGGACACGGGACAAATTGTTAAAAATCAGGACTGTCCCGCCAAAAGCAGGACGTCTGGTCACCTTAGCACTAGACGGCTATCTCCGTCCTTCCATCATACCTAGGCACAGAGAGATGGCCATCTAGCAACCAGGAAGCAGCCCCCACAAGACACTGAGGCTGTGGGCACATGGATCTTGGATTTCTAGCCTCCAGAACTCTGAGAAATAAATGTTTATTTTTTTTAAACTTCTTGTCTATGGCATTTTTGCTAGGGCAGGCCAACCTAAGATACCATTAGTAGCATACAAAAGTAAGAATTACAATACACGCTTCTTAAGTGTCCCCTTTGTTATTAACATGCTAGGCCTCATGGCAGCAGCAGAGAGAATAAATAGGATCTTCCTTAGATGGCAGTTTTCAGACTCTTGACAGTAAACCTTTCTCTTCCCCATAAGAAAAAACAAAGTCTATCTTCAACCTGGACATGGGAACCCCCATGCAAAGATAATTACTGCCAGATGCTATTTTGATTTTGCTGCTCATCCAGAAGCTAAAAGTGAGCATGTGTGATTAGCTCAAAAGCAAACAGCAAGACCCCCTCCAGCTGCTGGCTCTAGAAACCAGGTATGGTGCCAGGTAATTACAGCAACATTCCTTTAAGCTCATCTAACTGTGGCAGGCCAGGTTCCATCAAAAATGCACACGCTGGAAGGAAGTCTGCATGAGGTTGGTTGGCCTGGCATGTAGTACAGTGGAACAGGGCATCAAAACTGGTGGTGGGTGGCTATTGCAGAAGACCAGAAACTGGATATCACACTATGGACCCCACTACAGACCAAGGAAGATTTATAAGTTACTTAGAAAGGTTTGATAAATGTAAATTATATTAAGAGCTTGGCTATCCGGTATGTCAGTGGGGGAGGGGAAAATCTTTTTGTTTTTTCAAATACAAGGAACTCTTGGCTCAGGAGAGCAGATGTGTAACTAACAGTTACACTTCACCTGTTTAACTGTCATTTCCTGAGAACTTCTAAAGCTATCTGCTTTTAGGTTAGAAAGATGTTGTGTATTGATCTAGGGGGAAATCTGATTCAGGCTAGATTTGGTCTGAGTTTATTCCAATAATTAAGAATATTCCAGGGGCATTTTAAAATATCACATTGGGGTTGGGCACAGTGGTTCATGCTCATGATCCCAGCACTCTGGGAGGCTGAGATGAGAGGAACCCTTGAGCTCAGGAGTTAGAGACCAGCCTTAGCAAGAGTGAGATCCCATCTCTACTCAGCTGGCCATCGTGTCAAGCTCCTATAGTCTCAGCTACTCAGGAGGCTGAGGCATTAGCTCAGTAGGGTCCCTGCAAGGTGAGACCCAGGGCAAACCTTAAGCCCACGAGTTTGAGGTTGCTATGAGCCAGGCTGATACCAGGGCCCTCTAGCCTAGGGCAACAGAGTGAGATTCTGTCTCAGAAAAAATATGTATATATATAAAAATATACACATTACATTGGGATATCAAATTAAACAACTCTGTAATTGTCCTGTTGTTTTTGAGCAGACCTGCTATTTTTCAACATTTCTAACCCAGGCTTATTTTATTTAAATTCTTTTTAGATACCTTGTCCTTTCTCATAGTCTTAAAAAGATCTTTGTTCTCACAAATGGAGTTTGGCAGCAAGACTTTTTTTTTTCCCTCTAGGCTGATTTCATTTCTCTAAAGTTGGCAGGGAAAATCCTACCGTTGCTGAAAGCGTTCCTTCACTGTGTTGACCTTGAGGTTGACCTTTCAGTCTCAAGACTGCAGATTTGGGTTCAGTCTACAGCAGGCATTTTATCCCGCTCAGCAAAGCTCAGGCTTGAGTGTCAGGAGAACCAGAGTTCAGCCTCTCAGGACCTGTGTTCCCCTGGGAATATCTCGTTAGCTCCAGATGTTTCCTTCTTCCTATCTGAGTGGCAAGAGGAGGGACAAGGTCATGGTCCAAGGTCTTCTTCAGCTGTGGACAGATGCCCAATTAGCACCTGCAAGAGTTCTTAGACCTTATGACACCATCCTCCAACCCCGGCACCTTCGATTTTCTTAGTGGGAAATATTAGCTCAGTAGCGTCCCTGCAAGGTGAGATCCAGGGCAAAGGATGATTTCTGTGTGGGGACATTGATGTAAGATGAGCTGAAATTTTTTGAAATTTATCCTGAGGTCTATAATTTTCCCTTCATTCCTTATTATGGTTTGACTTTCCTGAGTTCATCTAGAATTGTAAAAGCAGAAGGGATCCGAGAGCACATGCATCTGGTCCTATTATAGATGAAGACCCAGAAGCTGGCCACCCAGAAACAAAGACACTGTCCCTTTCCTCCCAATTTGTCCCCTTCCTAGTTTCAGTGTCTGAACCAAAACCCCAGTATTATTGACCTCTAGTCCAGTGTCTTTCCGAACGCAACACCATGATCTCATCGTGTTTCTGTCTCTTCAACCTTTTGGAATAATGGAGATCTGAATTGTTCTACCAGCTTAGGGAAATGTCCCAAAGCTATCTTGCTCAAGGATTGATCAAGAGCTGCTCCCCCCAAAATTCCCAGGCTGACGGGCAGCTGTGACAGGTGGGCCTCCCCCATCCTGGAAAATGGGCTTTGTGAGGGAGGGATGTGCCCATCATTGTGTCCTGAGTACCTAGCACATCACTTAGCATAAGGTAGGCATTCAGTAAGAACAGTATTCCAGGATAATAGAACAGAGTCCAATTACTCCTGCCATTTTTATTCTTCTCAAGTGTCTTTCTAATTTTCCCAGCATGTCTTCAAGTCTAAGGAATAAGGTATGGTATCTTTGTTGCAACCAGGTAAATCTATCTGTCCTTTTTGTTCACTGTCTTTGCTGACCTCTGTCTCTGAAGAGAGACGAGGTTACCATGGGCAGCTCTAGCAGGCCAGTGCGTGGGATCTGTGCATGCTGAGTGCTGTCTAGGCCAATGCCTCAGGTCTTCCTTTTTTTTTTTTGAAGAAATTCATGTGTAGAAAAGTCTTCCCTGTTCTGCAGCTTTTGCTGCCCCTGTGAGCCTGGCTCCAGTGAAGCAGCCCTCTAGAATTGTTTTGTACTGAGTGCTCTGCCTGTGAGCAGGATCAGTCTTCCAAAATGCAGTCTTTTTCTTGAAGCTTTGTATTATTGAGGATATGTCACCTTGACTTTGCTTTTCAGTGCCATTCCCAGGCAATGTCAGAGATTGGAAGCTCCATGAAGTGCATACTCCCTTTGGTGACATTAGCAGGTAGCCTTGGTCTGTGAGGACATTGCCATCACCCAAGCATGGCACGTGCCACCCAAGTTGGCACATGCTGGCCAACTTAGCCACACTGCCCTTTTCCTCTTTCAGGAGGGGGTACTTCTTAGGCTCTATCTACTCATGGGGTAGAGTAAGGGGGCTATTTGGGGTGAAGTCTAAAAAGTAGAGGTGTGAGACCAGCCCTATCATTTGAGGACATCACCAGTTTTCATTCCTCACTGCGATTTAACAAATAGCTTGGTCTCTGCACAGTGTCCCCCACCCCTTTGCCTAGCAGCTGTCCCTCCTCAGGGACTAGAGCCCCTATAATTAAGTGAGGTGAGGTTGAAGAACAGGCTCCCTGGAACCTTCTATGCACACACAAAGTTTTATCTCAAGGTCACTCCATGGATTCAGGGTCCTGACCTGGTTTAGAGCAAAGTCTGTGCTTACAAAAGGGAAGCCAGCAGTCCCAGAACCTGTGGTCTTGGAAGAAAAGGAAATCATAAAATGCTGGATATTATGTTTGAAAAAATCAGTGTTCCCACAGAAATAGTTATTTTTGAGGTGAGGCAGTTCACTGGACCATAGATAAGGCAAAGCATGGTGAAAGGGGTGAGTGCAGTGCCCTGAGCTCTATCCTTGGCTTACTAGATGTCAGGCCCACCCCCTGCCTAGAGCTCCATCCTTGGCTTACTGGATGTGAGCCCCCTTCCCCAGAAGCCATAGGCTTACTGGTGCCTAGGCAATAAGACCACTTCCACCAAAACTTTTTCTTTTCTTTTCTTTTTCTTTTTTTTTTTTGAGACAGAGCCTCAAGCTGTCCCCCTGGGTAGAGTGCCGTGGCATCACAGCTCACAGCAACCTCCAAGTTCTGGGCTCAAGTGAGTCTCCTGCCTCAGCCTCCCAAGTAGCTGGGATTACAGGTGCCTGCCACAACACCCGGCTATTTTTTGGTTGCAGTTGGCATTGTTGTTTGGCGGGCCCAGGCTGGATTTGAACCCACCACCTTAGATGTTTGTGGCTGGCACGTTAGCCACTTGAGCCATAGGCGCCGAGCCCCAAAACTTTTTCTCGTCTTTATTTTAGACTTTGAAGTGGTCACTGGGTTTCTCTGTCTCTCCCTTTCAGACTCACCTCTTCCGAGGGCTGCTCAGGGACAACTTTTATTTCTTCCCTTTGGAAGAATTGCTAAAAAACAGAGAGGGTAAGGGAAAAGCACAAAATGACCCCAAGGGGGAAGCTGAGACAGGAGGCAGGGGAGGCAGGTGGATCCCAGGGCAGAGCTGACCAGACCCTGGAGGGCCATCTGAGGCGCTGTTGTGTGCCCCCAAACGTGACGGTGGACATCCTGGGCAGATCCTACCTCCTCAGTGGGGAAACAGACTGCACAGCTAGTCAGCAGGAAGGCCTGGAAGAGAGCTGAGAGCTGCAGGCCCCTGAGCAGGCCTCTTTTGGCTGTGTTAACAGAAAAAAACCCAAATTCTGTAAAATAATTTAAAGAGGTTTATTCTGAGTCAAGTGTGTGGGACTGCAGCCTGGAGCACGTGTTTTGAAGAGGTTCTAAGAAAACATCCCCATGGCAGTGGGGTACAGTTTAGTTTTATACATTTATGGAGACAGGTTCACATGTAAGACCACTAGTCATATAGGGTATACATCAGTTTGGCCTGAAGAGGACTGACATCTCAGAAGGGAGGTGGGGCTCAAAGGTTGTGGGTGGGTTTAAAGATTCTTTGATTCGTAATTGATTAAAGAAATGAAGCTTTGTCTAAAGCAGTGACTTTCAAGTGGTGTGCTATGAGATCTTAAGAGTGCCACGAAAATTTTTAAAGATCATTAATTAAATTACTTTCAAAAGAAGTTCACAGCATAGTAAGTGTATTCTTTTTTTTTTTAACTCTTGTTTTTTGATCAACGTAATTTAAGTGCCGTGGAAGTTTAACTATAGGTTCAAGTGTGCTGTGAGATTAAAAAAAAAGAAGGTTGAAAAACACTGGTCTAGAGGCTGGGATGTTTTAAGTCAAGGATGTCTGCTAATCAGAGAGACGTCACCCACATTTCCTGAAAGTAATCTAAGTAAATCGATGGCCTACAGGTGTAGTTTAACGTTGTCTTATTCGGCCTTAGGTCTGTTATCTGTTTATTTTTATAAGAATAATTCCCAAACAGAGGGGGCATGATGAGCTGGGTCAGACCTTCCTTTTCCTTGGCAGGGGGTGGGGGGAGGACTCAGCTTTAAGGATTTTCTGGGGTTCTCTTGGCCAAGAGCAGTGCCTTCATTTGCTTGGGGAGGCTTAAGATTTTATTTTAGTTCACAGCTAGTTAGATGTATTGCCTTGTTGAGGGAGTCTTTAAGCCTATCCCATTGCAGATTTATTCTGGAATCACAGAGCAGATCTTGAGGCTCCCCTTTGCAGAGTCACACCTGGATTCTCCCCAATCCCTGCACTGTCAGGAGAAAGCTTCTTCCTGCTTTCACTGTGTTTCTCAAACAACCCTGGAGGGCTGGAGTCTGAAGGCTGCCTTGCATTTCCTAAAGCAGAGCTGAGAATGAGCTGATCAGCAAATTGGCCTTGTAGGATCAGCAACATGGGGGGCAGCAGATGCAAATCTTAGGTAAAATGGCAGAAAGCCCATGGCGGGGGACAGGAAGCCTAGGTAGGTGCCCCCTGTCCCCTGAAGGTGGTATTGAGATTCTGCTGTCTACCTAACTGCACACCAGGATTCCAGCAGGGAGCCAGTCGTGCTCGGCCTTCTGTGAGCCCATCCTGCCAGAAGTAAGGTGGAAAGACAGAGAAAGGATGTGGGGTGGGGAAGAGGTGACCCAGCCTCCTGCTGGCTCATTCCTGAACCTGCTCTGAGCTAAGCCCACAAAATGGTCCCTGCCTCTGAGCACTCCCACCTGCTGCAGGTGACAGCAACGTGTAGGGGTAAAGGCACTTCCATGGCAGGTGTGCAGGGGCTGGTGGGCCCCTGCATTCCCTACTAGGGCCCCAGAGAGGACACAAATGGGGAACCCTCTCCTCAGCCCCTCTGGGCTTGGTGCGTGGAGGTCACCAAACACAGAGGAGAGGGTGAGAAGAGTGTCACATTGAAAACACAGTTTCCTCTGCCACACTGAGAAGAAAGCAATGCCGTGTGGCCCCACAGAATGCTTTCTATTGGAGTAGTCACTGTGTCTACTCCAGAGGAGACACCCTGGGGACTCAAGTGTTAATGAGACAAAGGGAATGAGAGAAACATCTGGGGAGACAGACATACTCAGCACGCCCAGAGAGTGCCACTAAGAGGAGCCAGAGAGTGCCAGGCCTCCTGAGCAGACTTCCTGAGGAGGAAGGGACTAGTCACCACTCATCTGGTGACCTGCAAGGTGATGGAAAGCCTAAAAGCCAAGACCTAGTGGATTCCGTGATGAGTAAGATCTCCCACGCTAGGGATATCCTTTTATGCAAGGAGAAACTCAAGCATTTCCATTTGGCAGGACGAGCTGGGAACTGCCCACTGACCTGTATGGAGGCTGTAGCTGGACAGTCCCAACTTTGATGTCCCAACTTTGATGTCCCACAGAGAGCTGTTGGCCATGGGCAGCTCCTGGGTATGTGACATGAGTTGGTCTGGTCTGAGCAGAGACGGGTCATGAGTGTCAAGGACACACTGGATTTTAAAGATGTATTTTAAAAAAGAGAAATATATCTCAATAATGTTTACATTAAATATATGTTAAAATGAAAATGCTTTGGTATATTGAATTAAATAAAATATGTCATGAATTTCAATGATTTATTTTTGTGTTTAAATTGTGACTATTAGGAATGTAGAATCACATCCATGGCGTGTGATTCAGTTGCATCTTAAATCACAGCTCCTCTGGAAGGAAACTTACCATCCCCTGTTGAAGGAGTCTCAGGAGCCTCCAGGATCATCTTATCTGGACTCTCCACCCCCCACTCTCAGGCTTTCTAGGTCTAGAGTCAGAGGCCACCCAAGTGGGGAGGCTGCCACAGTCAAATATGCCTCCCACAGTGGCCCTTCCAAAGACTCCTGAAGTGGCCTAGAGAGACCTGCCCCAGGGGGCTCCCCAGAGACCCCAAACCCCCAAACTGATCCAAGTCAGGTTTCCTAGTTGCAGGAATTATTAATAATTAATATAATCTTAATAAACTCTGTGATTTCATGAGAGTGACATAATTTATGTAGCCTTTCCAAATTTTTTTAGGACAAACCCTCCTATCTCTTTTGAGCATCTCAGTGAAGACACTGAAGAGAGCTCTATGATTTCTGCTCTTCTACTGAAGGTCCCCTCCCACCCACTCCCAGCTCCCCTGCCTTCCCTGCCCCACCCACTCCATCCAAATCCCCTCCCTCCCCTTCCCCTCCCACCCAGGCTTCCTCCCTTCTTAGAAGAAATGGTCGATTATTACAAGGCAGGCCGCTGCAGGAGACTCAGACAAAACTCAGTTGCTTCTTTTGGCTTCAGCATTTTGTTCACTGCCATTTGGCAAAATGATCTTTGATTCTATAACAAAATAGAAATTTCCTGATATCCAACCGGGTCAGACCATCTTTCTCTGTCTAGTTTTGACGTTCTCTCCTCCAGACTACAAAAGAACATAATTACCTCCTGATTTATTGGAAGGTAAGAGAACTCAAAAATATCTTTATATAATTTGTGTACTGGGAGTAACAGAGAGAGTCTTATATCAATGCCTAATACATTTAACCCTGGGGGACAAATATAATCAATTTCCAACAGCCGTCTTTCAGATTTGTAAAGTGTTGGATGAAGGACCTACTCTATGGTCATGTATATTATTTTATATCCAAGCTCCAGCCCTCCCAGAAGCTGATGGTGCTAGAAGAAAAGGCTGGTTGCAGCAAGCTGCCAGGAAGCTGGGGCTGAGGCCTGGCTGGAAGGGGTCCAGGACGTTCATTTGCTTCACTCCCTCTTGCTAACTTTGGCTGTTACTCTGTTGCATTGAAGTCTCTCCCCTGCTCACCACTGCACACCGAAGCGGCCTCCCAGATCCCCAATTCAGGGTACACTAGGTTTACCTTACTGCTTCTGCCGCCAGCTTTTATCACTTGCCTCCCATACCCGGCCCACTAAAAAAAGAAAACAGAACAGTTTCATCTGTAGTAGGCTGGTCTTGCCATCCCAGGGATTTCCTTCCTCTTTGCTCAGCCTCCTTGTTTCCATTCTCACTTAATCATCGTTTATTAAACAGAGCAGGCTCACTGTGCCACAGGGCCTGTTCCTCCCCAGTCAGCACATGTAAAGGAAATCAGTGGATTTTTTTTTTTATTAAGCTGTGGCCTCATTTAGTTAAATTCATTTTTCCTTTTGATTTTTTTTTCAACCTTCATGACAATTACATTAATGTCTGACCCCGGCCAGTCTTGGACCATATCTGCCAGCTGCCTTCAGAATTCACTCCTTCCCTTTGGAATTCTCCTCTTATCCCGTGCTCTTGCCCTTCAGAAGACCTGCTGTCCCATCCCATGCTCCTGCAGACGCCATGGAGCCCCTTGGTGTTCAGTCACAGAGCAGAGTCATCAAAGGACTTCCAGTTTCCCAGCAGGGCTGGTGTCATGAGAATGGCAGCCGAGACCCAGTTTGGGCTGACAATCTCATATCGCAGATCAGGAAACAAAGGAGCAATTCAGTTCTTGTGAAAACCTGCCAGATTTCTGAGCAATGGTTTCCTTCTTGAAATCACTTTTTCTTTCCATCCTGGAAATGAACTCAAAGAAGATGAATAATAGCTGGCCTGCTCAGAACCTTCAGTTCCCCACAAGTAAGGGCAATCCTGTATGAATCTATTAATTTTCATTTGTAGATGTCAAACAAATGTTGATGTAATCTGCAACACTGCTATAATTAAACAATCTCTTACTGCCCAAATTGGCAAAGCACTTGGTCGATCAGTAATAAATTTGGTCCTTGAGGATTGCTTTTATGTTTGTTTGCCACTTGGGAAAATGGCCACAACCCTTTTGTAAGATTTCTTGTCACTGTTCTGTTTCAGGTTACAATAATAGCTACTGCTGTTTCCGAGTTGCCTCTCTGTTATTCTTGTGTCCTGCAATAGCTCAGTGCATGTGATATGTGCTTGAAGGGGAGTGGGGAGGGGGGAATTCTGATTATCAATCAGATGCATTCAGCTCAATAAAATGTCCTGAGTTCCTCTGCAACCCCATTCTGTGCACAATTTATGAAGTGTTGCATATGTGCTAGGAACTAGCTACCATGTTTAGATGTGGGTTCTTACAGAATTCTAATCATGTTATATCATCTATTTTCTTCTTCTGCAAAATGAGGAGGTTAGAGTTCTACCAGGGCTGATAAGTTGGGATCCACCTCTTACACATAGCAAATAGGATGCTCTGATGAGTTCCTAGTCCTGCTTCCCTCCTTGCCTACTTGTTGGGACTATGGGGCTACCACAAGGAGACCCATCATTGCCCCAGATCCCAGGACCAAGCCAGACTCCAGGCAGGGAGGCACACCAGCTGTCAGCATTCCATCACCCTTACTGTGAGCACCCACTGCCTCTGCCACAGTGCAGATGCCAAGGCCTTGCCTTAGTTTTCTGAAGAATGGTCCCCACATTTCCCCTGTGTTCATCAGGGTTCAATTGCACAGAACACGCTTGAACTAGTTTAAGCAGAAAGGGATGTATCACAGGCTACTAGGCGGCTTATGAATCCCTGGAAAAGCTAAAGAAACGGACCCTAGGAGGAACCCTGGCTGCATGTCCATCCAGGGAGCTGCCTGCAGAATGGGCAAGCAGCCCCCACACCCGCTGGCTTTAGAACCACCCACCTCTACTCTCCCCACACTAGAGACAGACAGGTTCCGCATCAAATCTCTCTCATTCACACCAGGAAATGGACCCGAAGTGACGTCTAGAACCCTCACCACTGAGGACTCCAGGGAATGTGACTTTTGCTTAATCCCCCGGGGCTGTGGGACCTGATTTCTGCTGGCTGGAAGCCAGCTGGGAACCAGCTACCTGCTGACAAATCCCAACCCCATTACTGTTTTGTGCTGAACGCTTTATTTTGCACAGTTCCTCATTTTCAGTGAAGCGCCTTTTCTCCTTACCCACCCGGACACAGCTGCCATTCTGTAAACTGAAATACCAGCCTGATGGCCACAGTTGATGTTCCAGGCCTAAGCAGGTTCCTAAGCTCAGCCAATCAGCTCTCTTGAACCTGTGGCCTGAAAACCAAGGAGGGTGACAACAACCTTCTGCTAGTGGTTGAAGTTGTAAAAGGAAATCTCAGGAGTGATCAGAGGCCTTGAGTTCTGCCCCGTGGCCAGAGTCATTTACAGTGAGAGTAAAGAATGAAGTTGATGCAAAGTCTGAAGGAAAGCCGGGAATTGGAATGTTGGAATGTCCTGAGGCCATTTTCATCCTTGGTTTCACTTTCTCCTGCATCCCAGCCACACGGCAGCTCTGAGGCTCCCTGAGATACCTCCCCATCCTTGTAATATTCTCATCTCATCCCCCATCTTTTGCATTAGTTTAAATTGGCCTTTTGTCATCTGAAGCAGAGACTGCAAACACAGCTGACTCTCAAACTTTGCAGGTTTGAACTGCATGGTCCACTCACAAGGATATTTTCTCCTATCTCTGCCACCCCGAAGACAGCAGGTCCAACCCCTCCTCTTCCTCCCCCTCCTCAGCCTACTCGATGTGAGGATGACCAGGGTGAAGACCTTTCTGATGGTCCACTTCCTCTGAATGAATAATAAATATTTTCTCTTCCTTATGATTTTCTTGAAAACACTTTCTTTTCTCTAGTTTATTTTATTGTACGAATAGTGTACATAATACATACACAAACTACGTATAATTGACTGCATATGTTATCAGTAAGGCTTCCAGTCAACAGCAGGCTATGAACAGTTACGTTTTGGGGGAGTCAAAAGTTAAACTCATATTTTCGACTACTGGGGTTGGAGTCGATGCCCCTGCTCCCAATACTGTTCAAGGGTCAACCGCAGTGCGTAATTATTGAGTAATTTGAGCGGGACTCTTTAATTATCTCCCTTTCTTCTGGACCGTTCTCATCAGCCTACACATGTCTGGTTTCTCCTGACTTACACACACACACACACTTCTGACCCTGACCGACCTGAGCGCTCCTGCCCTATCCTCAGCTCTCCTCGGTAGCACAACCTCAACAGGACTATCTGTACATCTGTCTCTAATTCCTTTCTCCGACAGCCCCTTTCACAGACCCCATCAAGTTTCCCCTCTGCTCACAACTGAGCCCAGCTCTCAGCCTCCCTATAGGTCACCCCCGCTCCCTGAAATGCTGTCTCCACTTGCCTTCAGCACGGCTTCCTCCCCAGCCCACCAGCTACTCTCCCCAGTGTCCCCTGTTCTTTCCTCACACCCCCAATGTCTTAATATTTGGGCCATTTCTCGGCCCCTATGCTTTGGTCCCCTCCTTCAGTCTATCTGCTCTGCTCTGTCCCCAGAGACTCATAGGCCACCCCCCCCCCCCAAGGCTTCAGGCTGGATGCTGCCACTTGGCGGCCCTGGTGGGAGGCTGTGGGTGCTGGGTGCCTTAGAAGTGTCATCAGCAGCAGCAGCGGGTCCTCTGTCTCTACCTTCTGGAAGTGGCCAGAGTCCAGTTTCCATTGCATGAGGCCAGCCCCCAGGTGTGGGTAACACTGCTTCTTCTTTATTCTCAGACCTCATGGTTGAGGAGAAAATCTGATGGAATCTGCAAAAAAGCTATTAGAATTAATGAGTTTAACATGGATGATTGCAAATACATCTTGCTAAAATCTCTCAAATCAAATTTTTAAATAAGGACTCCTTGCTAATGACTTTTCCTATAATACACTGAGTTAGGGGAAATAGCAGTTACTGGTATCTCAAGAATGAGTGAACTTTTTTAGGGAGGGGGCGTGGATTACCCTTTGAGCCAATGTGGTCACAGACTGAGAAACTGAGTGCAGTGGGCCATCTCACCACCCCGGTCAAACCCAGGTCAGTGCTCTTGAAATTTCCTTTTCACACAGGCAAGAAAACCACTGTGCTGGTCGCAGTGATCTTTCAAGGTAGGAACCTTTAAAGTAATGTTCTGACACTTGATGTTTCAAGTTTAGGATGCTTGTCAGTTTCTGCCCAAGAATCGCCTGCAGCAGTAGTTCTCCAAGTTTGATCACTATTAGAAATGAAATTTCTAGGCTCCAGCCAAATGTGCTGAATCAGAAACTGTGCAGGTAGCATCCAGCAGTCTTTATGTGATACTCCTTTTAGGCCAGTCTCCTGCCTGTAGACCTGAAACACTGGTGGACATAAGCTTGGGGTTTGGAAACAAATTCACTTACGAGGTCACTTGTACTGCCTGAACTAAAAGCTAGCACCCTGAGATAAAATTAGCAACCTGTTCCTGTTTCCTACTTTTCACAGTTTTCTTCTTTCTTCAATGTGTGTGCATGTGTGTGCGTGTGCTCTCTCTCTCTTTCTCTTTCTCTCTCCCCCCACCCCTCTTTTCCTTTCTTTTCCAGGCAAATTTTGGGGAGGCACATTACAATTTAAATTTGGATAACATGCACTATTCATTTCCAGTAAGCAGCAAAGACTCATCAAGAGCAGAGTGAATAAATGTATTTTTAGGTTAACACAATAGATTGACCATATTTGCTGTATAAAATGTGCTCCTGTGTATAATGCCCACCCACATTTTTTTTTTTGCCAAACTTTTAGGAAAATGCCCCTTGAGAAAGTGGTGGGCTCTCAGTCAGCGGGGAGAGACACCTCTGGGGAGGGCTAACATTCCCCTGGCAAACGTACAGCTTGCACTGCCTTCTCGCAGCCACCTTCCCCCCTCCCAGGAGCCTGTCCTTCCTCGCCACCTGGGAACAATGGCTGAGATGACCACAGGTGTGGTCATCGGGGTGGGAAATTCTGAGGCCACTCACCAAGGACAGCCTGGTGGGTCCCTGGGGCCTACATGGGGTTCCTGGTCTCCTGAGTGGCTGGGCTATGGGTTTGGGCTTCAGGCTTCAGCCTTCCCCCCCCCCACCTTGGCCGTGGGCCACCTCACCAGCCTCCCCACCATCACAGCACTTGGCAGAGCCTGCTCCAGCCCACTCCCACTGAATCCTGGATCCTCCTGGACTGGAACCCTGTGCACCCAGCAGGCCCCAGGAGGCCAACTGGGGTCCCCTTCCCTCAAAAATGTGGGTTAAAGTGAGCATTACACATAGCAAAATATAGTACCAATTCAGTAATGAAAACGGTTGAAGTAAATACACACAGGCATATACATGCACACACTCGCTCAAACCCAGAGAGTTTTTTATTAATATAATGTGAAGAGAAAGAAGCCAGATGCAAAGTAATACAGTATGATTCCATTTATAGACAATTTTAAAATAGACCAAACCTAACTCTACTGTTCAAGGATGCATACACAGGTGGTACAACTAGAGAGAGTGGAGAGTGGGATTATTTTAAAGTCCAAACGGTGGTTACTGCTGGAAGGAAGGACAGCGTTTGAGTGGGGAAGAGATTTATGCACAGGGGGCTGTGGGTGCCCAGGAATGCTGTTTGTTGACACTGGTGGCTGCTATGTGCTATTTGCTTTGTAAATATATTAAACTGTGGATATAAGATTTTACGCAATTTATAAAGCCCTGTTGTATTTCACCATTCAAAACTGTTTTTAAAAGAAAGAAGTATAAATTATGAGTTGATACTGTTTCTTAAGAAATCAGATGTTACCAGTACAGGTTTAGTCCCCGTGGCCCACTCCTTGATTACATCTTCTCCCCTTCACCCAAGATATCTGTTCTGAATTTGTTATTAATAATTCTGATTCATTTTGTGTATTTTTATCATACACATGACATATATCATTGTTTTGCATGGTTTTGACCTTTATTTAAGTAGCTTTACACTGCATATAATCTTGTGCAACTTTTTCATTCAAATGGCATCTATGTGAATTCTTATGGCTGTAAATCATTCATGATCACAATTTTGTATGACTACATCTCACTTTATTTGGTTAATGTATTGTTAGCTTACATTTGGTTGGTATTTATTATAAACATTACTGCTGTGAACATTCTTCTGTGTCTTCTGTAGTCTTCGTGTATACATATATACTGTGCATATGCCGAAAACTCTATGTGTATAGAAAACAATACTTCTATAGAATTGTATGTATTATGAAAACATATATATGTACATATCAATATCTATCGGTAACGACCTAAGTGGAATTCCTCAGCCATACACTGTGGTTATATTCAACTTGATTAGACATTGACACTTTGTTTGACAAAAAGATTGCTTTGATTTGCATTCCCCAAAGCGGTACACCTCATTCACAACACCAGCAGACTATGACTATCTGAAGGGTGTGAAGTAGAACCAAAATTTGGTTTTAATCTTCATTTCTCTGTCCCTTGATGTGATGACCATCCTGTCCTATGACCATTTATGTTCCCTCCTCTGTGTATTGGCTGTACATACTTTTTGCCCACTTGTATATCAAGTATCTCTTTTTCCTTTATAAAGTTGTTATTGTTAAGAATGTGTCAATTCTTAACACCCAATTCATGCCTTGTCCTTATAGTATCTGTATTGTATGTTTTGAGGAATAGAAGTTCTTATTTTTAGAGGAGTTGCATTTTTCTATATTTCCTTCCTGGTTTACACTTTCTGTGTCTTATTTAAAACTTTTCTTCCATCTCAAATTCATAAAAACATTGTTTTATAGCATCTTCTAAAAGCTTTGCTGTTCCCATTCATGCTTTTGCTGCAGGTGGTTATGTTTTTCCTTTTATATGAAGCAGGGTTAGGGATCTCCAGGTGTGAACTGAGTGGTCTGTCTCATCTTTGTGGATGAGCAACGCCACTGTTGCCCCTTAGCTTTTGGCCCTGTCTTTGCATCCCCCTTACTCCCAGGACTTTTGATGATTTTCTTCCTATCTTTTTCTCTCCTTTTCTTTGGGGTAGGAATTCCTACTAGTTTGATTTTTAGTTCTTACATATCTTATCATTTTCTAATCTCTTCTCTCCACTTTAGAGGATTTTTCTGCAATTATTTTCTTGTTCTTCTCTATCAAAAAGGCCATTTTGTTTTTAATTTCCAAGAGTTCTGATAGAGTCTCTTACTGTTCCTGTTTGATAGCATCCTATGCTTATTGTAGATACACTACATTCTGAGAATGGTATGGTGCAGCAGTTAAAAAGATATGGGGGGTACCCAGTGGGGGAACCTAGGAATTCAGGCAAGTGAAAAGAGCCCAGAGCAGAGCTGTCCCACAGAATTATAAAGTGACTTAAATATGCCATTTTAAGTTCTCTAACAGATAATTTTCAAAAAATAAAATTAATTTTAATAACATATTTTAAGTCAATAATCTATTATTATTTTACTATGTAATTGATATAAAAACTTATTGATGAGATATTTCACACTCTGTTCATTGTTTATACTCTTTACAATTTAATATACACTTTATACTTAAGCATATCTTCATTAGGATGCACCACATTTCAAATACTCAGTAGGCACCAGCAGTTTGTGGTGACTCTGTCACATAGCCTGGGTCCACAGGGAGTTGCACCAGTTAAGCCTTCAGGCTCATTTCAAAGCTGCCCCAACTCCCTTGGGAACATACTTCCCAGCCCAGCTCCTGTCTTCTTACATGTTGTTTCTGGAACTTACTCCAGCAGTCTGGCCTGCTGGATGGTGGGGCCTGGCACATTGTTCCACCCCAGATCCCAGCTCAGCACCTGCCCTGTCTATATTATTTCTCTCCTGGGACATCATCTGCTCTACTGCATTTGTCTGGTCTCCACCCTTGGGAAGGGCTGCTTCCCCTAGCAGGCCCTGGTTCTGTGAGCATCACTCTCAGGCTCAGCCTTGTTGCACTGGTCTGGCTACCCTAGGCAGCTGCCCAGCAGACCAGTTTCTGAAGCTGGCTAGAAATGCTGCCACCTGAAGGTTTTGTGACAGGCTGGAAGGAGCTCGTCCTTGTTACACTGGCCGGCAGCCAGCTTTTCTCTGACCTCTAACTCAGGTGGGGTGTGGCCTTCTGCTCTGGTCACTCTGCCTCAAGGACTGTCATGGTGCGGGGCTGCAGTGTAGGACCTGGCTTACCGCCTTTCTTGGCATGAGGAAAGAAGGCAAGGCCAGGAGAAATGCAGCAGGGCCCCACAAGGAGGCAGCAGAGATGCCCCCTGTGCTCCCTGGGGGTGCAAGGGGTGGAGTGAGGAGGCCTAGGCTCCACCCATCGGGAGCGGCAGGTGTGCCTGGTGAGTCACCCTGGGCCCCAGCCATCCTCCCCCTGACTTACAGCTGACACAATAGCTCAATTGTGCCTTTTCACTTAGCTTTGGCTTGGGTTCCAACCCAGGGACTCAGCCCAGGGAACTTTGGGGACAGAGAGAAGCTGCTATGAGAGAGGTCTTTGTGCAAATCTCTCCTGCAGGAAGGAGCCCCAGGGGTCATGGTCAGTGTGGCTATGGCTGACAACTGCACAAAGGAAATGGTCTTAGGGGCCTTGCTGGGACTAATGGCCTCTGGGCATCAGAAAGTGATGACAGGAAAGTATGTCAAATAGATGGAAATTTGTTGTGCATTTTACATGGAGTTTCAGACAAAGAACCCTGAGAGTCCAGAGCACAGGAGAGGTCAGCAAAGTCTCAAGATAGTGCGATGATTTTTTAACCAAATGTATAATTTGAATATATGGCACTTTCCTTCTTATCTGTTATCATCTCACGTTCAGACTAATTTGAAACTTTGAAAACGGAACTTAAGGGTTGTTCAAGTCAGTTGAGAGTTTTCTTGGGGCTGACCCCTCAGTTACCCCTGGAGAAAAGTTTAAACCCATTTTTGCAGAAGCTGAAATTTCTGAACAGCTATAACTTATATGAATCCACTATGGGAATGCTTTCACCATAACATGTTATACACAAGGCATAAGGGGGCACTAGCTTATTGCTGTGAAACAGGAAGTTACAATAAAGCCAGAAAGAGATGGGGGTGTTCAGAACAGTGGAGCCAATATCTCTCTTCAAGGACATCAGCTTACAAGTGGTGCTTCCCAGTCTTAACATCTTGTGTCCTAAAGGAAATAGGTAGCTGACCGGCTTTTACCTTATTATTGTGCTAAGGTCACAAAAGTACAGCCTCTGTGATCCCAGCTTTCAATAGCCTCCGTACCCTGTGTTGTGACATCACCAAGGCTGAGGCTGACTTTTCTCGCTTCATTGCATTCATTCACACCAGGTCTCCAGCCCCTCTCAGGGTCTCACTTGGTTATTTCTGTAGGCATGGGTGAGTGTGTGGACCCTTTGTATTCTTCCAGAGAAGCCTTTCTCGCTGGTGTCCACTGCTCCGCCCTTCTTGCTGGTGTCCACTGCTTCCATCTCACCTCATCCACAGGGATGCCATTTCCTTCAGCGTGTGGCCCCAGTGGGCTCAGACAGAGCCACACCGTGAGGATAGGGACCCTTCTTAGACAGACACAATGTCTTCTTTTGCAGATCTAGCCTTCTGCCCCCTCCTTTATTCTCATTCTGCCAGGAGCTTCATGCAAACCCATTCTGCCTCACCTCCACTCATAAATCCACAGACAAGTGTTAAATGAGGGGTCACTACTACCAATGGATTCACTGAGAACCTACACTTTGGGGGAAACCCTCTAGGTGGATGAACCCAGGATGCACCCAGGTAAAACCTGTGCTCTTTGTATCTTGCGGTTTTGGTAGGAACCCGAGTGGCTGAGAACAACCAAGCAGTCCATGACCTATGAAGTGTCCTAGAGCCGGGTATGCAGGGATGGTGGAGTTGGTCCTACTGCTGCCCATGACTGCCTCAGAGTGAGAATTAGTGGAGGAGGTTAGGGGTGAGGAATATTTGGGGGAGTGTTATGCTTCCCTCACCTCAAGCTAAGTGATTTGCACCTCCTGAGGACCCTAGGAAGGCTGGACTTTGTGTCCCCTAGAGTTTGGGAAGAAGGGAGTCTTTCTGTTCTCATCTGCTAAGCCCCACATCTACAGCTGCTCCGTGGGAGGAGCGCCACGTACTTGCCAGGGGGGTGAAGTCAGGGACCCTGCGAGGGAGTTGGCCTGGGGTCCTTCCAGGAGGGGTCCCCTGAAGAGACTGGCTGGGAGTGAGGAAGCCACCACAGGACGCTCAGATCACCTATCCCACATAGGGGCCAGCAGGGCGCCCATCCTCATGCTAATCACAACAGGACCAGCCTGCAAAGACAGCTCTTCCCTGCTCTGATCCTTTTGCCATCGGAGGGAAGTATAGGGAAGGACCCCCCACACTGCTCTTTCTCTGTAGGCCCAAGCCAGGGTTGCCTTCAGCTGGACAAAACCTCAGAATCCCGCTGGATGGGAATTTTTGATGATGAAATAAGACAGGTTTTGCAACTGAAAAGGCCTAAAATGTCAGGAAATCCCTCGCCTGGGATTTCATACACAGGTGGCAAAGGGTTGATTTGATGGAGCAAGGGAGAGGGGGGTGTAAGGGGTTACCTGCACAGAGCAAGTAAGAGCCTTGCCAGGCCAAGGTGTGAAGTTTTGCTCTCAGACACCAGTGCCAGCTCACTGGCTGAGATCTCTGATAGCTTGAGCTACATCGGCACGTGGAGAGCATGGGTGCCCTCAAGTCAGTCTGAGGACACTGTATGTCACTGAAACTCTTATCTTGGAACATCAGGATCCAGGCACTGCAAACACACAAGGCCCAGTGAGAAGAGAGGCTCCCACTTCCCGTCTCCCACTCACCCTGGGGCCTGACCCAGCTCAGTTCCATGGCAGAGCCATGTGGAGGCAGCTCCACAACACGGTTTTGGTGAAATTTTCTCTGACCTTCTCCTTCCCTCCCTGCTTCTCTTTGCCTGCACACCCTTGAACTTATGTGAGTGGCCAGATGGGTGCCTAATGCAACCCCACTTAATGTTTCAGGTATTTTGATTTATTTTTATACACAGACAACCCATTTTTATTGTGCGAAGAAAACAACACATACAGAATAAAAAAGCTTTTGTCACCCTCACCCTTAGCTGATAGGTGCCCCATATCTTCAATTAATTAGCCTGTTTCTATTTACATGGGTTGTATGCAGCCCTGAGAATTCTGCTAAGATGGATGAAGATTCAGGGTATTTGCACCATCTCTTTCCTCTCCTTCCTCTCAGTTCCTCACTTCACTTTTTTGTTTCTGTATTGGTTAGTTTTGTGACTTAAAGAAGTTTGCTTATACTTTTAACCACCATCCATCCACTATTAAAAGACTCTCTTGGGATTCCCTTCAGAAATCTTCCCCTGTCCACCGATCAACTTCATTATCTGTAATTTTACTTACTTACTGATGCACTGTCAAGGTTGACAACACTTCATGACATCAACAGCCACTGTATTTTCCACATGTGTCTCATTTTGTGACTGTAGCATTCTGTCAAATCCGAGAGCATTAATTTTACTAACTTTAAAGTATTTCTTGAATTAGCTCTGTTTCCTCAGTTGTTAGTTCTACTTTCAGAATTTAGAGCCTCACATCATGTTTGTTTTCTTTAGTTTTTGATAATTAATGATTGTTTGGTCACCTGCATGTTGAATGCTAGTTTTGTTTCCCAGCACCTACCTCAAGTGATAAGCAGGAGGATTCCAGGGGCTTCACAGTCCAAATGTGGGACATCTACAAGCCATACCTAGTATTCTACACCCTGTGCTCCAGGCACCTGTGGATAATTTAGACAAAGTAGTAGATGCCACTGGAGTTGGTGTTCTAGAATCCAGAATGTGCTGAGAATATGACCTGAGCTCATCTTGGATGCAGGAGCTGGAAATGAAGAAAGGCAGGGGGTGACATCCAGGAGAGAACTTGACTGTGTAATGTGGATAGGTAGTATAAACCACCAGAGAAGACGGGACCCAAAGGCTCCTTGAAGTCCACTTCAGCTAGAAAGTATTACATACCCTTCCAGCCATAGTAGGACATTATGGCACCATGCCCCACACCTGGAAGTAGACATTCATTAAGTATTTACCAAGCACCTACTTTACTATGGGTACTATGCTCCTCTCTGGGATTGCAAAGACAAATATGGCACACTTGTTATTCAAGAAGCTCGCCGCCTATAAGCGGGGAAGACACGGACACATCACAGCACAGACTGGCAGGTGCTAAACAGGGACACATACAAGTCTCTAGGAGCAGTGGCTGTGGGGGAGTAGCTTGTGTAAGCTGAGGAGGGGGTTCAGCTTCTCAAATGGGAGACCCCTGGACTGAATCCCCAGACAATTGGAAGTGAGGCATAAGAGAGAGCTGTAAATGGAGGTGAGAAGGTGAACCTTTTTTGAGCAGTTGGGAGAGTGTGCCAAGAGCAGGTGTCTGAAGACAATGCATCATGATGGGTGGGCTGGAGAGTTAAGGCTGCTGAGCTGAAGAGAGCTGGGCCACCTCCATGAAGGGACTTGTAGTAGAACAGACAGCGAACAGCAGATGGTGTGTGCTCAGTGCTATGTTTATCCACCACTGCACAACAGGCCATCTGAAGCAGTAGCTTAAAGCAATTGTTTGCTCAGTTCAGTCTGCAGTCTGAGCAGAGCTTGTCAGGAAGTCTCATCCTTGCTCTGCAGGGCATTGCTACCCATAACTGGCTGGGCTGAGAGTGGGAGGATCGGCTTCCAAGTTCACCATGTTGGTGGGGGTCCAGTTAGTGCAGAGAGTCAGAGACCCTGTTCCTATCTACAGCAGTCACTCCCCAGGCCTGGCCTCCCTTGTGCAATGGAAGCTGCTTACCTCCAAGGTCACTTAGCATCATTGCCACCTCACTCTATTAGTAAGAACACTCCCTAAGTCCACCGAGTTTCAAGGGGAGGTGACCTAGTCTCCATGACTTGGGTGAGTGCCAAAGTTTGGAAAGAGCAAGTGGGACCAGCCATTTTTAGAAAACCTACCACTCATAGCAAGTACACAGAAAACAGAGGAAGGGGTTGAGGTAGGGAGAGCCATTGGGAGACTTATTTGAGTGAGAAAGGGCCAGAGTGGGAGATGAAGGTGTATTCCAGAATTCTTAGTCTCTGGGAGTCTGAAAGGGAGTTGAAAAGGGAGGCTCAGAGATTCTGGAGCTGCAGTTAGCCTTGCCCAGAAGGTTGGATGTCTTGGCCTCTGTTGGCACGGGCTGCCGGTGCTGGTGCTCAGCTCCTGGCCTCAGGGCCAGGTTCTACTGTGGACAGTTGTCTGGCCTGGAGCTAGAGGTCATTTGTATGCTGTTTCCACATCAGTCCTGAAGAAGCCTGGAGTGCCATCACAAGAGCCTCCTGGTCTCACCATTGACAGTGTGGTGAACTGGGTGACCCAGGTGACTCCCAGCACTGTGCTGGCCACAGAAATGGATCCTTCCCACAGAATGCTGCTAGGGGGAGCTTCTGCCTGACAGACAATGAGAAGGTCTGGTCCACCCTTAAAACATGGCAACTCCTGACACTGGCCTTTGGGGGTGGATAGAGGATCCTTATTCTGAATACCTGGCCATCTATTCAGTCAAAGACCAAGAATATTCAAGATAACTTTCCAGAATGTTCAAGGACATTCCAGATGCTTCCAGAGAATGTGCTTATTTTCAAGTTCATGGACCTTCAGGAAGTTTATTATCTCTTCCTTCCTAATCATGACCACGTATCCATCACTTATTCTTTCTGCAGCACTCCCCTTCCTCTGTCCCAACTTAGTGCTCCTCAAATGTAGGAGGAGGTAGCATTTTCTTTTCTTTCTTTCTTTCTTTCTTTTTTTTTTTTTGCAGTTTTTGGCCAGGGCTGGGTTTGAACCCGCCACCTCCAGTATATGGGGTGGCGCCCTACTCCTTTGAGCCACAGACGCCACCCTGAGGTGGCCTTTTCTCCTCTCACTCCTACTGACAATGTGTGGGCTCCCTCCAGACTCAGGCCCATGGTGCTGAAGCAATCAAGCTGCACAGCCAGCAGAATTCCACCATCTCAGAGGCCCAGGGAAGTACATGGGGACCACCAAGACATGCTCCAAAAGGGCAACCTGGAATCAGTACTGAAGATGTCCAATAAGACTGCCATGTGCCTTTTCCTGATATCTTCCAAAATTCAAGAACCCCTTGCCACAGCACATACCATACAAAAGAAGGCCCATCCCAGGGATTCTTTGGAAGATGGCAGTGGCTGTTCTTTGAATTCCTTGCTATCCAAACATTCCTCCTACATTGAGCCCACCACCTCTTTATGCTTCCTCTCAGCTCAAAACACTCCATGAGTGTGTTTCCACATTGTGTTAGTCACAGTTCTCCAAAGAAACAGAACTAACAGGATATGTCTAGATATGTAAGAGGACATTGGCTCATGTGATTGTGGAGGCCAAGAAGTCCCATGCACTGCCATCACACACTGGAGACCCAGGAAAGCCAGTGGTGACATTCAGTCCAAGTCTTAAAACTCAGAGCCCAGTGGTGCCGATGGTGTGAGTCCTGGAGTCGGAAGTTCTGAAAACCTGAAACAGCCATGTAAAGGCAGAAGATGCATGTCTCAGGTCAAGAGGAGAGCATTTGCCTTTCCTCTGCCATTTTATTCTACCCCGGGAGATTGGATGGTGCCTGCCCATGTTGGTGTCAGCACATGCTCTTTCTACTGATTCAAATGCTAATCTCCTTCAGAAGCATCCTCCTAGGCACACAGAAATAATGTTTAACAAGATATCTGGGTGTCCATTAGCCCAGTCAAGTGGACACATATCAATTAGCCCTCACACACACCCTATCCAGGGCTAAGAGCCAGGACCTCTTGAACATTGCAGGAGTGCAAGTCTTTGAATGACATTGTAACAAGCACACATTGGCCTAGGCCATCCAGATGAACCCGATTTTTTGATTTCTTTCTCTACAATGACATTTTCCTCTGCTCCTTCGTGGACACCAACAGTACCACCTCCCAATTCCCAGTTCACACATCCTTCCAGTTCATTAACTTAATCTTTCACGCCCACCAAGACCTCCCAATTCATTGATCCCCAGCATTTTCTCTCTTACTATCAATTCCCCTCTATTTTCTCCTTCATTGAATTTAGATCCCATAGTTTATCTTTGTATAGTAATTGCAGAAGAGGCTATTTTATCCATTGTGATTTGGTCCAGTAATTGGCCACTTAAGTTAAAAAGTTCAAGAAGTTAAAAAAAAAATACGTTAAAGCTGGAAGTCTAAAATATGATACATACACCTTTGAACTTCTTGTTTTAGCTAGCAACATTTTAATGGGGATGAACTCACCAATCTTTTGAGTTAGGCTGATGCCTCCTCTGAAAGTGAGTTTGCTGCTTAGACTTCTGCTTTGCTTTTTCTGTGTGAGTCTAGTGACCCGGATCCTCTACAATTTCCACTTTGGTTTTCTTTACAATGGAGTGAGCACAGAATGACATTTGGAAGCGATCTAGTGCAGTTATGTTCTTCTAGCAATATGGAAGCCTGAAATAACAGGTGTTGGAACACCTGTAAACCCAGAACAAACAGAACTGCTGTATGTTACAATCTCAGAAGAACACCAGTGCTTGGGAGCGGAACCATCTGGTGAGTGCCTCAGCCTGTAAGTTCAGTAAAGCAGTTGTGCCCCTGGAAGGCTACCTCACAGCCTCTCCTCCTTCCTCCCTCCCTTCCCCCTCGGCCTTCTCACCTGCCCCTTTCAGCTAATGGCCCTGTCTCTCTATCACTGGAAGGAACTTAGAACCAGACAATACTAGGAGAGATTCGACTGGGCGCCTGACAGCTATTTGAAAGTTGCAGCCCTTGCTGGAGGACAGATATGAGAAGAATCTCCCATAGAATGGGCCAGAAACAGATTCCCCGCATCTAATGAAGTGCAGTGATTGCCAAATGCCAGGACTAGTGAATTAGCAGCCGGGTCACTAGACTCCAGGGGAGAGGCAGAGAACACCTGCTGGAAGGGAACAGTGCAAGCCCAGGAAGGGCTGGCACAAAGCCTTCCCCAGTATGTATCATAGGCAAGAATCCAGCCTCTGGGCCAAGGACCTTTCTGGGTATTTTTTTTTGGGGGGGGGGGATTTAAATAAAAATTCTAAGCAGCTTAGAAGGCAAACCAAACCCAAAAACATCTTAAAAATGTTAAGTCAACGTTGTGAGGGACAACAATTATTATATACACACACACACACACACACACACACACACACACACACACACATATATATATATATATATATACACATAGCAGTTTTTTGGCCAGAGCTGGGTTTGAACCCGCCACCTCTGGCATATGGGGCCAGTGCCCTACTCCTTTGAGCCACAGGCACCGCCCAATTATTTGGTTTATAAATAAATACTTCTTAATCCCAGGAAGATTTCAAGTTAAATGTAGAAATACAGAGGGTGCCAATAAAACATACACACATTTCAAGAAAGGAAAAAAACTGTATTAAAATTGTAATATTTAATATATATCAGAATATGAATCATAGTGAGCACCTCTTGTAATTGCGGAAGTCAAGGTGACTTGAATATTACAAATTTAATACAAATTTTTTTCTTTTTCTTTTTTTTTTTGAGACAGTCTCAACTCGGTTGCCCTGGATAAAGTGCTGTGGCATCATCGTAGCTCACAGCAACCTCAAACTCCTGGGCTCAAGTGAGCCTCTTGCCTCAGCCTCCTGAGTAGCTGTGCTTACAGGCGTCCATCCCAACACCCAGCTAGTTTTCTCTATTTTTAATAGAGACAGGGTTTTGCTTTTACTCAGGCTGTTCTTGAACTCCTGACTTCAAGTAATCCACCTGCCTTGGACTCCTAGAGTGCTAAGATTACAAGCATGAGCCATCACACTGGGCCTATTCTTTTTCTTTCTTAAAATATGTGTGTGTGTGTATGTGTGTATATATATTTGGCACCCTCTGTATTCCAGAGAATCAAATTGACAGCATAGTATCTTTGAGATTGAAAAAATCTGGGCATATTTGGTAGTTTATATACTTATAAAATTTAAGAGAATTTGGACTGCTAATTTAAAATGTATAATTAAGTTTAGACTTTTGAATTTAGGTTGGAATCTTACTAAATGTACAGTATCAGAGTAAGAGAATTTAAGACTCACCATATTTATTTGAATTCCAAGGATTACTTAAGTACTTGGATAGGTTCGCTTGTTAATTAGATAGCATAAGTACTTCAAAAAAGGAAATGAAATTAATAGACATATAAATGCAGTTTAAAATACTTAAAGGACTTTATTTAATTCCATTGAAAAATGAAACTAGGCATTAATCCAAGCAATTAAAAAGAAATGCTAAATGCTAGGTTTATAAATAGAATAGAAAGATTGGTATGCTGAATTTAAAAATTTAAGGAAGAAGAGGGGGTTGGTAATTGTATCTTTATTTTTAAAAACTCAGCTAACTTCCTTTCAAGTAACCATTTCTGCATTCAAAAGCCATCATGGAAGACAGGAAGCTCTCCTGATGACAGCCTCAGACTTCCTGGGGTGGGGAGATGGAAACCATCAGATGGGTTTTCCATGCTTGGCAGGTTTCCAAATCTTCAGGCCAGCTGTGCCCCCACCATTCTGTCTTCCTTCCAGGTAGCAACAGTCTTACCGGGTCACCTTTGTTGTGTAGCCCTGTGCTGTGAGCTCTGGGTCCCTCCCCCACCCTTTCTTGGGTGTGCCATTGTATTATTAGCTCTCCCCTCTCTAGGACTGTGCACACCATTACCAGGAGGCAAATGAGCACTGGGGTCTCCATCCCAGGAAACAGTGCCCGAGTCCTCCAGCTACTCTGCTTTCTTAGTTTCAGATTTCTCCTTTCCATCCTCCATTCACTTGTCTTCTTCAACCCAGCTTTCTCCCCTCCCTGCACCCAACTGTTTCGTGTCAAGGTCAATGGCCTGTCATCTCTCTTCTCATCTGACTTGCCTTCCTTCCACCCCTCTCCACTCCTGCTCCCTGGGTTGCCATCTGGCCACTGTCTTCACTATTCCTGTCTCTCTCAGTGGTTCTCAACTTTTCTAATGCCACAACCCTTTAATATGGTACCTGTGGGTCACGACCCACAGGTTGAGAACCCTTGCGTCTAACTGCTCTTTCCCAGGCTCCAGGTCTACGTGGGTGCTGACCCTGGGCCTCCCTTGGACTATCCCATCTACTTCCCTGATCATTCCCACCTTTTTTTTTTTTTTTTTTGGCTAGGGCCAGGTTTGAACCTGCCCCTTCTGGTATATGGGGCTGGCCCCCTACTCCTTTGAGCCACAGGTGCTGCCCCCATTCCCACTTTTTGTACCAAGATTGGTACATACAACTATCTTTGGTAACTCCTTTAATGTCTCAGTGTCTTTAGATTTAAGATTTACCAAGTTTAAAATTGACCTCCTGATGGATTAGACATTTTTCTAGTTTGAGTCATACACCCTCAGTCTTATTCAAATTGTCCCTCCTCCTTCCACACCATCATCACGCAGCGCATGCTCTGTTACCAGAAAGCTGAGCACCTGTCCCTGAGGTCGCATCAGAAGAATGAGGACAAGTGGTTGAGCAAAAAGAAAGGAGTTTAATTTGTTGGCAAGTGAGGAGGACATTGGCAGACTCCCATCTTAAAGTACCACTGTCCCCTACTCTTAAGCAGAAATACAGAGCTTTTAAAAGGGAGAGATTCCAGCTTCAGGATATTACTGTTCAACTACAGTTGATGATTCTGATCAACAGTGAAGACAATCTCATGACCTCTGCCCGGCAAGCTTCCCAGACCTCCACCTACGTAATCCTGTGGAGCCATCTTGGGTGGTACAAAGAATAAAGGACACTTCCCTAGCTCTCCACTGCTGGCCTGAGTCAGGGATGCAGGTTTAATTCTCAGTAAGAGTGGGGGAAGTTTTAAAAAGAAAACATTTCTACCCTTTTCAGGATATTCCCTCTGTTACATGAGGTTTTTCCCTCCCTCCCAATTCCCTCAGGGTGCCAACAGATAACTGTTCCCATTTCATGCTCCCTCTGGAAACAACTGACTCTTTTCCCCCTTGACATCTCTCCTAAATGCCAACCCTTCAAAAGATCCTTTTAAAAATTCTCCCTGCCTAAATTAGGCAGCCTTCTTGGTTTCCAGCAAAACTTTTTTTTTGTTTATATTCATAGTTCAGAAGTTGCAGTTCTTTCCTTCCTTTGGAACTGACTTTCACAAACGTAGCCTCCTTGAGGGCAGAGATCTGTGTTTTTGTTTTGCTCTGTTTGTTGTTTACTGCTGCAACCCATGGCCTGGCCAGGAACCAACATCTCGACACTGGTTAAATGAAGCACTACGATGGAGGTGAAAAGAGCACAGGTGTCTAAAGCATACAGATAGATAAACCTGGAGTCCAACTATCCCAGTGGGGCAGGTTTGCCCGTCTTGATCCCAATGGATCAAATCCATTAAAGACACAGGCAGACAGGAAACAGTTGACTATTGGGACAAGCTTTCCTTGGTGTATCATTCGAGAGCCCCTTAGCATATGTAGAAGTGAAAATTGTGGCATCTGGCTGGAGTTCTAGGTTGAAATCACTTGAACAGTGTCTCTATGGTACTATAAACGTGTGGTCTGGAATCTCAGATTACTCACCACTAGCTTCATTTAGCCATCATTTATCACATTAACCTATTTTTTTCCTTTTCATTAAGCTCATTTAATAGCTGTACAAAGGTGCTAAGCATTTTACATTATGAAAGGCAGTTTACCTTATCTAAATGTGTAATAAAGCATAACAAATATAATATAATATCATCCTTAAGTGGGTGCACAAAAAAATGAGGCTCTGCACCAGTGGGTCGGATTAGGCAGAGGGTTTAGAACTTGCTGGAGCCTGGGCTGCTGGTGAGGAGACAGGCTTGGACCTCAGGTGGATACTAAGGTGGGCAGGTTCCAGCACCATGAGAATAGGCCCTTAGTTCATAGAAGTCCACCGACTTTCTGGATTGGGGCTTCCTCGGGCTGTGACCCAGTGCTCTGGTCCTGACCATGGCTGTGGATTTTGGCCAAATGCCCGCTCCCGAGGGAGAAGATCATGCATTTTCTAAAAGCTGTTGAAGGTGAGCTTTTATACTGGCTGTCATGCTCATCCATCTTCAGTAGTAACTGCGGGTCAAGTGGCAGGATCCTCCAAAGATAGAAGGTCATGAGTCTTTCTATTTGGCATGTGTGAAACCCAAATGGAGGTAGAGGTGAATAAGGACTGTTGAAAGAAGAAAAAAATGGCACTCTAGGCATTCAAGAGTATACATTTCCATATAACCCAAAGAAAAAGACATGTTACAAAAAATGTATGTTGAGATTAATGTGTGTCTTCAAACCAGAGTGTGGGAACAGGTCGTTTCTCTAAAGGCTTCAAGTAGACTAGAATAACACCCAAAGCGCAGGCCCAAACCACTGCCTTGGAATCTCTCAGGAGCATGTTAAAAACACCGACTGTCCTCTGTCCCTTTCCAAATCAGAATCCAAGAGCTGGACAAATCTGCATGAAGGAGCACATTTTCTAATGGCTGGAATTATAATCCCCTTGCATTCTGAGTGAACTGGAACCAGAATAGCCATGGCCAGCTCCCTCCAAGCAGTGGAGTGCCATCTGCTGAGATGTGGGCTCAGGTCTTACGGACACTGGTTGGCTCACTGAACTTGGCCCAACTGAGTTGTCAGACTCAGGCTGAGAATGTCTCATCCTCCCCATTCACTAACCCCCAGAAGAAATGCTTCCCACTCAAAAGATCATTTTTAGGAATGTGTCAACCACCTCAGTTAAGGAGAGGTCCTGGGCTTCAGATGAAAAATGGGCCACAGGAGTTTGCTGAAGCAACATCTCTTCAGACACTTGCAGAGTCTAGGTTCTTCAGCTCTTCAGTGGGGCCCTCTAAGGAAGCCCATGGCTAATAGGGCACGGGTGAGTTCTAGGCACAGAGAAGTGGTGAGCAGATCTCATGACACAGGTAGGCTTATCTAACCTCCACTACCGTTTTGTGTTATGTCACACAAAGCACCATCTCCTGGGCTACACTAGCTACCCTGTGGATTGCAGAGATGAAGAGCAGCCCCATGTGGCTTGGGAGCAAACCCATTCAAAGAACTATGCAATCTGTTTGAAATCCATAAAGCTGTGTGGGCACCACCATGGAGCTCAGCCCAGCAGGTGAACCACCACTGTGCTGCAGGAGGGCAGCCACACCCAGCGGGCTATCAGAACTCAAACAACCATGTCAATCCCTCTAACACACTAACAAAGAACAGTGCTGGGTCCTAGAGAGAAAAAGGCCACAACTAGACCCATGTTTATTGAAAAGCAAGATTTAAAAATAATACTTTCTTGAATTTTTCTATCCTTTCTATTCTGGACTTTGGTCTTAAGAAATTATTCTAACATTGGGCAGTAGGAACGATGGAAAAGTAGGCTACAAACCAATTAGCACAGAAACCAATTACAAAGTTGCCACTGGAACCAGAAATGATTTGTTTGAGGCCTGGCACAGTGGCTCACTCCTGTAATCCCAGTACTGTGGGAGGCCAAGGCCGGTGGATTGCCTTTTCTTATGACCAGCCTGAGCAAGAGCAAGACCCATCTCTAAAAATAGCCGGGCATTGTGGCAGGCACCTGTAGTCCCAGCTACTCGGGAGGCTGAGACAAGAGAATCACTTGAGCCCAAGAGTTTGAGGTGGCTATGAGCTATGATGCCAGAGCACTCTACTGAGGGCAACAAAGTGAGATTCTGTCTCAGAGAAAAAAAAAGGTTTGGAAATACCAGTTTTACTAGTCAGAAAGACACTAATTATAATTTAAGTTTTAATTTGTGACACACTTTGGGAAAAAAGATGGACAGTTTTAGCTCCCTAGAAACATCATTTAATAGCATTTGGCCATAAACTGAGTGGGAAGGGCCTGATGTTTATGTACCATGATTGAGTAGGATGGCCAATGTTTACATAAAATGAAGGCATATTTAAATACAAACACATGAGCAAAGTTACCCAGCTACAGAATGACTGACATTTATTGTCCTTTTCTGTTTGTGCAAAGAGGGAGCAAAATAGCAAAACAAGAACTGTCCAGGAAATCTCTGGACCTTCAGAAAGGTTGATGGCCTGTCCTCCTGGCCAGAGTATCAAGATGCATACTGCAAACCATCTGGGGTCCCCACCTTGACCCACCCCCTTCTCTACGGGCTCATCCTGGAACTATCAATCCATCCGAGCCAGGACATCCTCCAAGGCCAGTTCCTTCATAAAAAGTATTAACCTTCATCTACAGCAAGCATCTGGATAACTCACACAAGTGTGTGTGGCAATATTGAAAACAACTGTTAATTACAACTATAGGACTTAGATAAGTTCCTGAAGTCCAAAATGTCAATCAGTCTTCTGTCCCTTAACTCTGTGTTTCTTCCTAGATAGTTCCATGTAAATCAAGGTCTGTTGGCCATCCTGGGAGTCAGCACATCAATGAATTCCAGCTCAAGGTCAAATGTAAGAGTGTGGAAAACTTTTTTCCACGGATCAGGTTGGGGGTGGACAGGCACAGCCCTGGAGCAGGTTCCAGGCTTTGCATCCTGCTCTACCATGCAGTGGCCACGTGTCCTTGTGTATCTACTTTGTGTATCACCTTCCCTTCTGTGATGGCAGGACCCACTTCAGGGGGTTGTAATGGGGAACAAGAGAGGACACAGGGTCTGGGGCAAAGGGAGAACTTGATAGTATTTGCAGTGATTGGCCCACGGTAAGAGACGACATTTCTGGTGCCTGACGGGTGCCACGTTGTGGCAGTTCAACAAATGCCAGTGATGGAAGTTGAACATCAGTGTGGGGGCCACACCAGATGTGAGGATTCTGGCTGACAGCAGTTTTGAAAGACATTTCTGAGGAAGTAATTGCTAAAAAGTAAGTTTGAAATAATTTCCTCAAGACTGAACCCAAGATTCTGGGTTCTCTTGGAGGTTTCCTAATTAAAATGTTAAAATTATTTCAACATACAAAAATGGTACTAGAAGAAAGAAAACACACAGGTAATAAATTTGTTAAGCTCATCTCTAAAAGTGTTTCCCAGTTGGCAAAAAGCATTCAGGAAAATGCTGCAGTAATTACTCTCTCATAATTGAGTCAGGGGTTTCCCAGAAACAAACACACACAGAGTCTTGTAATACTTTTTTTTTATTACAATATCCAAAAAAAAACTGGGTATGCAAGTTTAGGGGACCTCAAGACCCCTTCTTTAATTGTAGGAATGTGCCATCTCAAGACTGTATATTTTAACTATAAAGAAGTTCAAATGTAAAAGGAAAAAGAAAATGCAATTTCTTCATAAACATTCTGCGTGTCTCTTACTACCAATCACATATTCTTTTGTAAACCCTGAAAAATTTCCCCGTAAAGCAAATAATATATATATGTGTGTGTGTATATATATATATGTACACATATATATATAGTGTGTGTTTATGTGTGTATAAGGTGTTGGTAACTCCCCTTTCCCAAAGATCAGCTGTTTTCCTTAGTCATCTGTATTAGTGTCAATAAATGGCTACAGATATGTATTTCTTTGAGAATTAAATACATAATTGTGAAATTCAAATAAGCTGAAGGGCAAGAGGAAAAAGCACTATGTGGATGGCACATCTGAGGGTAAATTACGAAAAACATCTGTCTTTGAGTCACTGATTTCCTCTTTTGTAGACTGACTTTCAAGGAAATCCCTTCTTTATTGCAAGCACAGCCCCAAAGGCACTGGACAGCTTCCTCACCGCCGCCTCACCCGCTGGTTCCAGTATTGCTATCGGCAAACGCGCCTGCTCCCTGCAGAGTCTGGGAGCCCCATGAGGCCACAGAGCCCAGGGAGCCATCACTCGTGCTGTGTGGCAGGCAGAGAGCCCCGAGCTCAGGACACCACCCTGGGAGCGTACTGTGGCTCAATCCCTTGCTAAGTACAGCTTCACTGTGTTCACACTGTGCCCCGTGGGCTTCTGTTAGCGAAGACGATCCGAACGCTCACGCTGTTGCCAATTGAAAAGGAATAAAGTGAACAAGCTCGCCCCTGCCCCCTCTCCTTCTCTAAGGCTGGCTGGGATGGGGTGACAGGATGTGAGGGCCCAGAAGGCAACAGGAAACCGACCAACCAGCCGACCTGAACAGAAAAAAAGACCAGGCAGAGGGGTCGGCCAGGACCACCCGCCACAGGGCACGGCCTGTGCGCACAGCGGGGTGGGCACCGCTGACCTGACCGCTGGGCTCTGGGGAGGTGAGTGGCACCGAAGCTGGGAGCTGGTGGGCCGCAGGGCCGCGGCGCCGATGTCACTGCAGGGCTCTGACGAGGTAGAGCTTCTCCCCGTGCTCGCTGGTGAAGATGGGCGCCTTTTTGTAGTGCTCCACCAGCTCGTCCATGGTGTGGAAGCGCCGCTGCCCAATGCAGTAGACATTGTCCACGAGCTGCACCTTGAAATGTTTGTTCTTCCCTGACGCTTTCAGCGACACGGAGAAGTCACTGGGCTGGGGAGGAAACAGAACGTGAGTCACAACCAACCCGGCCGGGCAGGAGAGGTCCGTCCCTGCATCGCTGCCGACAATGTGGGGTCAAAGTGTCTGACTCTTTCATGTATCCAAATCTACACCACCATTCACCATTCACACAGCTGGCCGAGCCTCTGTTCACCATTTACAAGGGCATCTGGTGTTCAGAATGACCCACAGGCTGGCTGAGGTTCTGAAATTCTGAATCAAAGACAAGCTTGAGTTGGCTTAGCTCAAAGTTTCAGAGTTAAGTGCATTTTAGTCATTCCAACAGTGGCGCTCGCTGTGGAATGCACAACACCTGCCCTAACCCGGATGCTCAGGAAGCCTGCATTTTTTCATTTCATAAACTATTTGGGGGGAACAAATTCCAAACTGGGAATCTATTGAGTCCGGCTTGTGTAGCAGCTAGCAATCTCACTTCTTCTGACTCCTAACACTATTAGAAATTAGACCATCCATATTTTTCTAGTTCTAAGAATTTAAAAATATTAAGAGCAGTAGAAATTTCTGGTTCATTTTATTTATTTTTTTGCAGTTTTTCGCTGGTGCCTTACTCCTTTGAGCCACAGGCACTGCCCAAATTTTTAGAGACAGAGTCTCACTTTATCGCCCTCGGTAGAGTGCAGTGACATCACAGCTCACAGCAACCTCCAGCTCTTGAGCTCAGGCGATTCTCTTGCCTCAGCCTCCCAAGTAGCTGGGACTAGAGGCGCCTGCCATGACACCTGGCTATTTTCTTATTGCAGTTTGGCTGGGGCCGGGTTTGAACCCACCACCCATGGAGCCGGTGCCCAACTCACTAAGCCACAGGCGCCGCCCCTGTGGTTGCATTTTAAGTAGTTTGTAACATTCCAGATGGGGCCACACTGTGGTTTGAGCACAGATTATATTGAGAAGTATTTAGAATCTGTGATATGTGAGTACCTGGCTTATATTTAAGTATATTTTGGAAATACAGTATATCATTATTCTAATTAAAATTGGTCTTTTATCTCATTTACTGAAAAACATGCAAGAAAGATATTGAATGAGGAATGTTCTTTGTAAAAAAAAAAAAAAATTTAATTCAATAAATAACAATTACTGAACTCCGACTACATGCCAGGCAGCTGTGCCCTGGATATGTGCGCGTGCGTTTGTGTGCGTACACAAGGACATAACCTTTATTATAAGTGACACTCAGTGGGGGAAGATAACTAAGGTGGTGGACATATGGCTGCTGACTGTGTAAGTTCTATGAAAAAAAAAGGAGAGTTGCAAGAATGTGAATGAGCTAGAGATGGCAACTGTGTGTGAGTGCGTGACTGTGAACATGCATATGGCTGTGTGTGTGCACCATTAGTCTACATGTAGGGGTCAGGAGAGGCCTCTGAAAACAGTGCAGCTGGGCCTGAGCTGGGCAAGGCCCGGGTTGGGCAAGGATGGTGGGTGAATCGTGACCTTGGTCAGGGGGAGAAGAGGAAGCCCAGATTCCTTCAGTGGCTGCAGAACCAAACCCATCTTCCCAGCTGGCCCCTACGAGCCTGATACACCAGGCTCGACTATGTCCCATTCCTAGCTCCACTGCACTCCTGTTCATATCCTTCTTGACACCAACTCTGTCCCCTCCTTGGTCAACCATTCTCTTGGAGCCCAGATCAAAGGGAACACCACCCTTAAGAAGCTCTGCTGGCCCTACACAGGCAAGCACCCACTGCCCCTCCCTGGCTTCATAGCACCAGGGAGGCAGTGCACAGCATGATGTGATTCTTCATGGAAGTCCTAGCCCAGCTTTCTGCCTTTCCTGCCACCCAGAACCAGATGACCCAGTAGGATCACCTCCTGGGACCTCCAAAGTTAACAAGCGTTCAGGCTACTGCCTCTTACCCTGAATTCACCAAGCAAGAAATGCTTGATATGAACTTCTGCACAATAAGGAATCACTCCATCTATACTAATGACAACTCAGGGACAGATGTCTGAGAAAATCCAAACGCTCCCCCACCAGCCACAGCATGAACGAAGGAAAGGGACAGTTGTATTCATAGTTTGTATCTATAACCTCTGCCCAACACAGACCGAGTAAGAACCAACCTTTGGGGGAATGGCCCCCATTTCCTCCACAATAACCCAGGGCCTGCTGCCTCAGGAGCCCAGCAAGACTGGAAGGTTTATCTTAGGGTAGGTCTCAGGTTACAGATGATTTCAGAAACCAGCCCCTGGGTGGGGGGAGGACTAGGGGAGACACAGAACTTGAAATTTATTTCAGTGGGTCACAGACCCTGATGTCACAGATGATCACACCAACCGGCCCTAACAATGTGACATTTTAGGCAATCATGTGACAGCACAGTTCTCAGATCACAACTATTTTCATAGGACTGAACAAGATGGAAGCCGGCCCCTGTGTTCTCAGCACGACCATCTAAGTTAGTTACCGTGTATGATTTTGAAAGTTAAAGAAACTAAAACAGGTACTGCCCAACAGGAACCCCATGTCCCTGCACGGCACAGGGTTATCTGCCCCCGTCGGCTAGATCACTATGGTCACTAGTCCTCGTGGATCAGGAGAACAGCCACAGCCAATCCTGTAGCACTATGTACAGCAATGTAAGCTATGAGCCACTCAACCCTTTCCTGGTAGCTTCTTTAAAGCAATTTTTATTTTCTTTTCACGTTCCTTGCTATTAACATGCTTATAAGTTGTGTCTTTAGAAAAAAATGGAGAGTGATCTCACTTTAATAGTTTACCACAAGCTGGGCCCCGTGCAGGTGCTACAGAGGCTCTAACTGACTCATAGACAAAGTGGCATCATTTCTAGTGAAGGCAGTATGGGGGTGAGTCCTGGTAAACACACGACATGCCTGGATTTTAATTAAGCCAAACGATCAACAGATGACTTTCAGAATAGGGAAATTTGCTTTTAATTTAAGCTTCTTAATTTAACATCACAGGGTATGTACGTGTGCATGCCTGTGATTGTATCCAGAGTCTGTTATGGTAGTAAAATGAGATACAGTGGAAAAAATCATTTTTAATTTCCTGGGCTCCGAAGTAGAAATCTTAAAGTGAAGGACACAGAACTCACTTATGCCAAGCGGGAGGGCTGAAAGTTTGGAAGTGTTCTTGGTTCAAATAGAGTAGATTTTGTACAGAAAATGTGAAAATGAAGAATCTATATACTAACGTACACTGTTACAAGTTACCATTAAACACTTTGACATGAAGTCTGAAGAGGAACTAAACCAGGGGTGCTCCCAAGACCAGCAATAAGAGCATCATTGGGGAGCTGGAGAGAACAGCAAGCTTCTGGGGCCCTGTAGCGGCAGCAGCTCTGGGGTAGGCCCGGCCACCTGTGTGTTAACCACCTGTACCTTGGGTTTAATGAGTCTTCCAGGAGATCCTGATGCGGTTTGAGAACTGAAATAAAACTTGGGGCAGCCACAAGCAGTGCTGGGGCCAAACAGACATTCAGATGTGAGTTTGCCTTATTTATGGAGGGGCCCCATGCTGAGAGAGAATTCCACTGCCAAGACTCAGCCCTGTCTGCTGGCACCTTTCTGACTCTGTCCCAAGGAGCCTGCAGAAGAACAGTCCTTGGGGAGAACCTACCCTCCTAGGACAGAGGGACACTGCGGCAGAGTGTAAGCTAAGGTCTCTTCTCTTCAGATGGAGCCAGTGCCTGGCTCAGATACAGATGGAACTCTTCCTGCCCCCTACCATTTCCACCCCCCGAGGCTGAGCCAGCCAGGAACGGCAGCTCTGTCTGTCCTGCTCTCTCCTGCTGGGGCCCTTCCACGTGTGGGTTTCTAGACTTCAGTAAATCGGATGAAAAAGGAACATGCCACACTCACCCCTCAATACTCACTGATTGAAGGGACTGATTGATTTAGTGCACTGATACTAAATTGAAGCTTGTCAAAGAACTTAACATGTTTTTGAAACATGCTGTCCAGATGGTGGCTGAAGCTGGGGTCACCTGAAGGCTGGGCTAGGAAGGTGGTGTGCTCGCATGAACCCACAGCTCTCTGTGGGGCCACCGGCTTGCCCTAGAGCAAGTAGTCTCAGACAGCAAAGAGGTGGTCAGGATGCCCCAGTCTTAGAAGTCACCCCTCACCATTCCCCCATATCATGTTCATCACTAGTGAGTTGTTCGTTGAGCACAGCCCGTGCTCAAGGGCTGTAGCCTCCACCCTCTGAAGAAAGGAGTATGGAAGAATTTGTGGCCATCTTCCCAAGCCATCATCGGTACTACACTCCTTAAAATGTTCTATGACTGGAAGAAAACCTAACTAGACTCTGTCCTGTACCACATTCTCAGTTGGGAAAACTCTGCCCCACATTCCTTCTCTTTAATTCCCACCTTTGGGCTTCCTCTCCCACTGTCCAAATTTCCCCACCTTTCCTTCTGCAAACACTGTATTTACTACAGGAATTCCTCTCGGCTGATTACTGGTTTAATTCTTCAAATTTTCTAATGTGAGATCACTGCGCCTTGTTATTTCCTTCTCTGTTTCCTGTAAGGAGTGATTTTTTCATTCTTGCCATTTATTTATTTATTTTTATTTCAAAGTAGTAGTTAAGGGGGTACAAGTGTTTCTGCTACATGGATACCCTGTAGAATGCTTAGGTCAGGGCTCTTAGTGGGCTCATCATCAGAATAGTGTTCGCTAAAGCTAAGATTTTATCCTTCTTGTAGTTTTTGAATCAAAGGTTCTGGAGAATTACTGATTAGTAAAAATCCATTCATTCCAACTTTCTTTTTGTTAGGAAGTCATTTTTCCAAGTTTATTAATAGGGTGATAGAAAACCAACCTCTCTTGGGGTCTCTATTACTGTTTTTGTTTAGGTTTTAAGTCCCCTATTTGAATATAACCCCTCTAAAGTGCAAGAGCCTGATTTAACTCCACATTGCCACACTGGGCACAGAGTACTCAATGTTCACTGAATGTGCTGACTTAAGAATTTCCAATTTTGGCCACACATTTCCACTGTCCTTTCCCCTAGGTAATTCTCACACCTCATCACTTTGCAATTTTTGTTCATGAGTGAGCAGACAAGGTATTTTAGAAAAAAAACAAACAGAAAATACACTCTTCAGTACTATTTCTTCAGCTTCACCAGCTTGAGCCATTCCTCAAACACTTGCTCAAAAGCACCTTTGCATTTTTATAAAACAGATGCCCAGTCACCTCCATCTCTCCTTTGCCTGAGATCTAGTCGTCATTTTCTCTCAAGAGAGGAAAAAAATGGATGCCAAGAACAGTCTTTAATAATCTGTATTTCTTCCTTCTGAAAGCTTAAGTGTTAATGAGATTTCTGGATTTTCTTCTAAACACAATGCCATGAGGAAAAGGGAAGGCAAAGTCCTTACTCCAGGTACTCCTGGTTCTTTAATAACCTTAACCCTTCTTGTTACTCACTTTGGACTTTATAGATCGTAAGAGCAGAATGCCGTTTGTGTGATCCACCATGCCTTGCTTGCAGACAGATCTCTGGTCACGCTGAAGTCTCCAAGCATCAAGAGTCTGTACAGACAGTGAATAATCCCTCCACAGCCAAAGAGAGGCCATCTTATTGGTTACTTGTCAAAAGCTGTACCATTTTTTCTTTTTGGTAAATAATGGGTATTTTTCTCTTCTGATTTCTTTTATTTTTATTTATTTATTTTTAATTTTTTTCAATTTATTTTTCTTACTTATACGTGTGTATATTAGGTCTCCATTCTTTACCAAAGGTACTTGTCTGTCCAGGAAAAGCAATTCATTTACCAAAAAAAAAAAAAAAAGAGAACTAATGGGATAGAGGCAAATTGTGCTCCACTGATCAATAGTTTTTCTGTCCTTATCTCAGAACACCACCTTTCAGTCTTGTCTATGAGGTCACCCTCCGTAGCTTTCCACTACAGCCTTCTTTTAATCAAAACTGGCTCCCTGTCTATACCTGTGCCACCAGCTGTCAATTGGCACAACTGTTTCTACATCAGATTGTCTCTTTCAAACCCCAAGTGTTATCAGTCTCACCAGCATTTTCTATTCTCCTATAAATTTGTGTATAAAATGTTTACTCCACAGGCCTGAAGCCACATCCACATGCGATGTGATCACTTATCTCATTAGCATTTGAAATAAACTGAATTATATAAATGAAGAAAAATCTATCATCAACTACAAAACAGGCCTCAAGGTCCCATCTACCTAATCTAGGAAAATGGAAATTTCTCTGTCCATTTTCAAGTTAGTATATGCATGCCTGTTTATCCCTCCCTGACCCCCAAATATATTTCCAATGTAAATACCTCTGTGGGTTGGCCTTTAGAATACTGTGCTTGTCATTCTTGGGTTTTTTTTGCAGAATGACAGCTGGTGTGACTAAGTAATAATCATTTAAGTTGGATTTTTACCATATAGCAGAATGGTGTTCAAAAGGGCTTAAACCAAGTGCATATTCGACAGTTCAGTGGTTCTCAAATCTGAGCATCAAAAAGACTTGTTCAAACCAAGGCTGCAGAGCCCAAGTCCAGATTCAGCAGGATCAGGCGGGGCCTGGTAATCTACATTCTAGCAAGTTCACTGGTGACACTGATGCTGCTGGTCTGGGACCCACCCTTCGAGGCTTACTGCCAGGGAAGGTGGAGACAATTTTATCTGAGTATCCTCACATTTGCTTGCAGAAGCACCTATGTTTCCTTCTGTTAATGACTGTTCTCTAATGATGATAATACCATGAGGATTTTTCAAAACAGTGAAATAGAATACAGTAAGGAAGATGGGTGAACAGCCCAGTCTGCATGGGATTCCACTCTCACTACACAGTAAAACCCATTTACGAGGAACTGCTTCTGTGTTATCAACTCCACAGGGGTCTGAACTCTATTTTATTACTATGTGCTGCTCTGACCATGCTCTATGGGCTAGGCTAAGGAAATGCTTAGTACAGGGCCATGAGAAAGGTCCCTAGATGAGACTCAGCCAAAATACAACTTAAAAGGCGAGAAATGTGCTTGCCAAGTAAAGACAAGCAAAAAGTGAAGCTGAGATTAAACGGTTGTGTGCTGATACACATCAAAACCACAATGATCTAGCTACTGCTTCACACCAGTTACAACAGCCATTGTATACATTTTTTTCTCTCTCTCTCTCTCTCACACACACACACACACACAGAGTTACGTGCTGCTTAAGGACAGGGATATATTCTGAGAAATGCATCATTAGGCACTTGTTGTGCAGACATCAGAGGGTGCACTCACACAAAGGGGGATGGTGTAGCCTACTACACACTGAGGCTAGATGATGTAGCTGCTCTGGGTTACAAACTGCAGCGTGTAACTGTACTGAATACTGTAAGCAACTGTAACACAATGGTAAGGATTTGTGTACATATCCAAACATAGAAAAGGTAAAGAAAAAATACAGCATTAGAATCTTACAGGGCTGCCCTACAGTGACCAAAAACCTCACTGAGGGGAGAAACTGGGACCCCTGTGCACTGTTGGTTAGGATATAAAATGGTGCAGCCACTGTGGAAAATAATTACAGCATTTCCCCAAAAAATAAACACTGAATTGCCATTTGACCTAGCAAATCTACTTCTGGATATAAACATCAAAGAACTGAGAGCGGGGAATTGAAGATCTATTTGTACACCCGTGTTTACAGTAGCATTATTCACAGTAACTCCAATGTCCACAGACAGATGTGTGGATAAACAGATGTGGTCCATCCATACAATGGAAAGTTACTCAGCCTTATAAGGGAGGATATTCTGACACATGTCACAATAGGGGTGAACCTTGAGGTCACTGTGCTAAATGAAATAAGCCAGTCACAAAAAGACAAATACTGTGTGACTCCACTCATCTGAGACACCTAGAGCTGTCACACTCACAGAGACAAAAGAACAGGGGCTGCCAGGAGCTGGGGCCAGGATGGGGAGTTAATGTTTAATGGTGCAGAGTTTCAGTTTGGGGTAGGGGAATGAAAAAGTTCCAGAGATGAAAGATGGTGATGGCTGCAGGACAATTTGAATGCACTGAATGCCACTAAAACTTAAAAATAGTGAAAACGCTTTTGTGTTATGTATGCCTATTTTGCCACACTAAAAAATAATTGTAAAAGATTATGTGCTTGTCTGAAATGACTGTGATATTCTGATGGAAATTTCAAGAAACCGAAGTATGGTAATGGGTGGAGGACACTGTGTTCTTCCTGTCACAGAAGCCTCCAGCTGTGGCCAGGCAGTGCACTCTAGGGCTGTAGGGGAAAGTGAGGGAAGTGGTCACAAAGCCCAGTGTGGCGCCCCCTAGTGAGACCAAGGCAGTGGTACAAAAGAGCTCTGTCTTCAGATACAACTGTGGTAGGTACTTGGTAACTAATTTGCGCTTTTCTTAGGGACAAGAGGACAGCTGGAGAGCTGTCTGGATGCTACAATGATCCACAGACTTTCCAAATATTAAGACTATTACTGGAGGATGCATAATTATATTCTTTTTTGGTTAATATTTCATTTATTGTGTTCTGAAGTATGAATATGATTTATCAATGACCACTGATCAGCAATAAGAGTAAGACAGCAAAAATAACATAATTCTGGCTATCCTTGTCTCTGAGAGTCAGAAGTCATTAACCGTGACATTCCTGAGCCTCTTCCAATGTGAGAGAGAACTGTAGGTTGTTTATTCCAAATGAAACAGCCATTCTCTGCTAAGATTCCAGAACAGCCAACTGACCATAGGAAGGCAGTCCTTAAGGCTGATGTTTGAAACATAATTATATTCTTCTATGGATCATTCCACCTTTCAAAAATACCTCAATAATGCTGGACTGGCGCTGACCCCCTTGGGCCTCTTTGTAATTAGTACAAATTAGTAAAACCATCTCTGTTGGCCAGTACTTTCCTACTGCGCATCTTGAGAACAAAACTTAAGACATTTCTTCTGAAAACTGAAGAGGAATTGTTTTCAAAGGTCATCTGGCAAAGCCCCCTTGGCAGGCCAGAGAAGAGATGTGTGCCTGCCTTCTGGGGGCTTCTCTGAGAAGGAAGAAGCACTCTCTGAGTGCTGCCCAGAGCTGCATATACATCGCCCCCCTTCAGCCAACCGAGGCCAGCCTGAAGTCTGAAAATGGGATGGTGCTTTCCTACAGCCATGTCACAGGCCTGCCACTCCCCGTGACCACATCCATGGCAGGAAATACCCTATGGAAGGAACAGTCAGGGCGTGTCTGCTGGGGGGCCCTGCAGCACCACTCGCCCCCACCCCCACACCATCTGTCTCCACATCTGTGTGTGTTGTTAAAAACAAAACAAAACAACCCAGCACTTTCTATGATTTTATCTCACTGCTGGTTTAAGTGGGATGATCATCAGATTGCCAGGAAGCTACACCTAATTTTTACTTCTGCAAACCAAAGGGAAGTCTAAATCTAAAAGGCAAACATAGTTCCCAATTTTCCTGCAGCCATGGCTGCAATTTTAACCCAGCAGGTGATCCAAGACTGCTCACACAGATAGGCCAGCACATCCAGTCTTCTGAGAAGGATGGGGAGCTGTGGTCCCCAAAGAACTTATGACCAACACACTGATCAGCTTGCTCTTGATTACATTAAAAGAATCAGCTCTCAATCGGGCGCCTGTGTTTACACAGATGCCAGTGGATAGCGCATTGTTTGCTATATTTTTTTGAGATAGGATCTCACTCTGCCACCCAGGCTCGAGTGCAAAGGCATCCTTACAGCTCACTGTGACCTCCAATCCCTGGGCTCAAGCAATCCTCTCACCTCAGCCCCCCAACTAGCCAGGACAGAGGCGCTACTATGCCTGGTTTGTTTGTATGTTTTCCAGGGGAATGGTGAGCAGCCAGGGCCGAGGAGGCAGAGACAGTGTCTATGGTCTCTTAGTAATCAGGCTCTGAGCACCAAACTTCTAGTGCACAGCCTAGAACTAGATTATGCCTGTACTACATAATTCTGTAGCTCCTTCTATCTTTGAAAACTAAATATACTTAAAGTTAGAAATATTACAAAAATCCAGGCTTAAAAACTTCCATTTGGTACTGGGCAAAAAGCCTGGCAATTAAAAATAACTTATCTTTGAAACTGGAAAGATGCCCACAAGGCACTGTTCATAAGAACCTAAGCTTTCTCTTAACACTAACTCATTTGTGAGAAAATACCTGGGGACCATCGCGCCCACCCTCAGACCTAGTGAGCTTGCTAGCAGACCACGAAAGGAATTCACTCAATTGCTCCTCCTTGTCTGAGGTGGCCTGGAAGCCGCTTACAGGCTTACACTTTGCTCTGACAATCCACCTCTCCCCAATTCTCCAGCAGAAACGCAGCAAATGCAGCTAAATATATTTTCAAACTCTAAAGGGTAAAAAATCAAATAAATATAATAACACTTCAAGAAATAAATTCCACTCAACAAATGCTAATAGTTTTACAAAAAAATTAAATTAAGTTCTATGACGATTATCATTTTCACCTATAAGCATTTTTATAATTCTTAAGAATAAAGTGTTACACAGAAACAGTTTCAGTAACTTCTGGGAAGATGTATACAACCACTGAGAATGCATATAGGAATCAGGGGATTTCAAACTGTGACCAAAGTGTGACTTCCAGATCAGCAGCATCAACTTCACCAAGAATTGTTCCAGAAATGCAAATTCTCAGGCTGCAGGAGGTTCGCGGTCCCCAGACCTCCTCAATCAAGAAGGCTGCAGGAGAGACCCAGCCATTCCTGTTTTAACAAGCCCTCAAGAGGATTCTGATACACACTACAATTTGAGAATTACTATTTAGAGAGATGGAATGATGACATTGTCTGAAAACGCAGTTTTGTTCAGAAATTATGATTTCTATAAGAAAGATTGTAACTTTAAAAATATTGAAAGCAATCCTTCTAATTCTTTTATTTCCTAGCCAAAAAGTTTTGTTAAATTAAAAAAAAAACAAACGGGAAATGAAATACCCATCTACTTTTAAAGTGGCTAATATGTACCTAAAGTTACCCTTAGCAAGAGAGTTTTTCTCTACTGGAAACAAATCTATTGTACGACAAAAAAGCAAAGTAGTATTTAATACTACTGTGGGATACACTACCGCTGAGGGAAAGCCTGATTTCTTTGGATTCTCAAGTCTTCTGGAAGAAAGTGACTTTCTAAGCCTATGGATGAGCTGTCCAGCAAAGTCACTTTTCAGACCTCATCCCAACTGTGATCTGTCACTTTCTGAACAACCTTTATCAGCATGGGGGACGTAGCAATAGAGAAAGCAAAATGCTGATGACTTGCACAGCTTACCAGAACTTTAGCTAAGGGTTTCTGTTAACTGTAAGATTAACATCCAGCTACATCCACGCAATCAATGTAGACAAAATATATAAAGATTAAAGAAGAGATACAGACGGTGAGTAGGAATTTGATATTTCTAGATGTAGGGAAGCATGGCTCACAGGTAGAGACATGAACATGAAAAGAAACAATATTGCATCACCTTTAGCTGCCAAGATAAATGATGAGTGTAGATGAGAGGGGAGCAGGGGAGGAATAAGAGACGGAAGAAAGAACAGTGGGCACTGAGGTCAGGCTAGGAAAGGGAGCCCCAGTGGCTCCTTTGTTCTTTCATTGATTAAGCCAATAGGTATCCAGCAGATACTTCTGAAATACTCAGTGCTTCACTGACATCAGGTAGTGTAGGATGTGGCAACATTTTTGTTTGTTTTCTCTGAAGTATGCACCTCTCAATATCATCAAACGAAGGTCTAACCCACACTGGAATCATTCAGGATGCTTAAAAAGTTGATACACATCTTGAAGATGCATTCCAAAGAAACCTACTGTGCTTATTCTGAAGTCAGGCTTAACCTCAGTTAAAGAAAAGCCCTGGACCCAAAGATTCTAAGAAAGGAAAAGGAAATTAAATATGGATGCCCCTGAGTCCTACATACACCATTCTGTCCGGCATACCACAACGTGTGATGATGTCAGATCATGAACCTAAGGGCTCTTAGTGGCCTGGTGGTGGCTGCGAAGCCAGGCTCTAACCTAAGAAATGCCAAAATGAATGGGGTGGGAGTGGGGGGCAGGAGGAGGGAGTAGCTGATGAGAAAAAGCATAAGCAAAAGATCTGTCCACCTGTCCACCAGGATAGAGCCCAGCAGTCACAGTGACAGAACAGACCTGGTTATGAACAGGTAATGCAGCAAACCTGGCCTACTGCTGTTGTCAGGAGAACCAGCAACACACCTCAGAGCAGCATCCCCTGGGCTCAGGGCACACACACTAGTAGCTAGAAATGGCACAATCCACCAGCACAAGTGGCCCTGCACAGCAGCTGGCCACAAGGAGCCTAAGATCAAGATGGTGTTACTACATGTGATGAGCTCCTTCTGCCCCAATCCCCCGCCCCTGGAATTAAAGGCCCCAGCACACTATGACCATGTTGTTCTTGGTTTCCCAATAAGGCAGAATGCAAAAAAATCTGGAAAAGGTTTCTATAAAAATGATTGAAAGGAAATAGAAACACTGCCTTAAGTATTTAGAAAATACTTAGTCTCCAAGTTCAGATAGTGACAACTACCTGTACGTGTTCCACACAAAAGCCATAGGTCCTCTGCAAGGCCAGCAACCCCTAAGGACACCTGACTCATCTATCCTTTCCCAAGGTCCTTCCTCTTCTCCCCAAGTCTAGACAGAAAGAACAATGGACGGGGCTACTCTCTCCACATTGTGGGGTTTCTTTGGCCCCACTCTCGTCTCAGAAGTCTCTTCCAACTCAAAATTTCTAAACCAAGATTATACTTTTTGGTTTCATTATACTTATCTCTTAAGCACTCTGGACTGAGCACTTAATATTATACTTAGTTTTCCACTGCTCTAAGTTTCTGCTCTACAGAGTTGAAAGCGCTACTGTCCTAATTCTCTTAAGGCTTCAAACATGATCTAAAGCAAGCTATGCACAGAGCTTACGTAGAGTGAGAGCAATTTAATGTGATGTCTTGCCAGGAATGATAAACTCTGGCAGCTTGATAAGAAAATTTCACAGTTCAGATTTCACATGTAGTTAACTTTCAGGCCAGCCTGCCTGCCCAAGCACATCTGAAGCCACAGCTGTCTCTGAGAAGTTGCTGACACCATAAAGGGGGTCCTGTTTCCACTGCCAGGTGCTCCTTCTGCCTCAGAGAAGAGCAGATCTAAGTGGCCTATCTCTCCGAAGGGCTCTTAATTTGCACATCAGCCAACTGGAACCATGAATGTGTACTTACTTACTGTGTCTTTTCCGTGGGACAACAGTCAAAGTACACAGTACATACGTCCAGTCTTAATGTTTGCATTTAAAAAATGAAAATAATAGAACCAATAAAGTTCAAATACATCTGACTCTGTCTTCAAAAGTCTTGTTTGGGGGCGTCTCACTACCTTAGAAGGTGTATTTGGAAAGTTACCACAGAGTGGGTTGAGTTATCTCCATAACACAGGCAAAGGCTACCTTGTGTGGTGCTGGGCAAGTTCAAAGGGCACGCTTGGGCACACTCCCAGAACACAACTCCCTCATCTGACCACTGCTGGCAGTGGCTCCGTCGTCACAAGTCAGTGGTCTCATGCCTCGGATTCACTACACACACAACAAAATTCATCTCTCTCAAGACCCCTCGTCTTCTTTTCAATTCAGCCTTTAAGTGCTTTAAAAGCTTTTCAGAGATGAACTCAGTGGCGCTGCCTGTGGCGGAGATGACCTTGGGATTATGTGGTTTACAAAGAAAAACAAACCAACCAACAAAAGGGCCGCATCAGAAACCAGGCGCCTGTCTCTCTGGGAACACTGTGTGCGCCTCCACACAGACAGCACAGACACAGCAGGAACAAAAGGAAGTCACCAGGGCTTTCCACACAAAGAACGGGAAAGCAAGAGAGAAAATGACGTTTGTGTGTCTGTAAGAGAAGGATTGGAATCTTAGGTAAGAATAAAAAGTGCCTTCATGAGCTAAGAATATTTTCCTTAACCTCCTTTCTCCAGCAGAACAAGCGGCAACAGTGAGCTGATAGTGCCCCGAAGCAGACTTAGGACATCGCAGAGCAGCCAACCTGCTCCCTGCAATTCATCTACATTCTCATGCTGTCTCTGCTGTACTCTGACAATCTTTAAGGGGCATGGCACACACAGTCAGACCGTGCAACACAAACACACTCAGCGCCCCTCTGGGGCGGGGCCACATACTTACCGAGGACTCACTGTCCCTAATGAGGAAGTCGCCCTCCACGCCCCGCTCGTTGAGCGCGCACTCGGCCTGGTGGCGCGTCACGTTGCCGTAGTACCACTCTCTGCCCGCGAAGCGCCCGCTGGACGAGGGCCCTGTGTAGCTTATCTGCGGGATGTGGGAAGGGTGCAGGGCTGGCCCGTCACTGAGGACCACCACGTAGTTTTTGGGGACGAGGCCGACCTGGCCCCGGGCGTTTTTGCACTTCCACCATTCAGGGTCGTTCTCGGGTTTCTCAATCACCTCCATGGTCTCTCCCTTCTCGAAGTTGAGCTCCTCCTCGGTGACAGAGCTGAAGGGGTACAGTGTCTGCACCACGTGCAGCACACGAAAGCCCTGGCCGTTGCTGAGCGAGGCGCCCTTGCGCAGGCTCAGGAAGCTCGGGGACTCCGCGGCCGCTTCGTCTGCCTCCTCCAGGACGTAGTTGGAGGGAAACCAACCGATCTGCCCGTTGTAGCTGCCTCGCCACCAGCCGTCGCTGCACTTCTCCATGACGGTGACCCGCGACCCCTTCACCAGGGACAGCTCATCCTCCCGCTCGGCCACGTAGGCGAACTTGACGAAGGCGGGGATGTTGAGGTCGTAGATACGGTCGGCGCCGCTGCCATTGGCCGGGTACTCGGCGTCCGTGCTAGGCGTGGGGGACGCGTCCCGCGCGCTCGTCTTCCTGCGTGTCTTGCCGAGCCCTGCGGAGACACAGCAAGGCTGAGTGTGCGCAGGGAGGGACACTGCGCGGGCTCCCTGCGTGAGCACGCGACTTCTCTGGCAGTAAAGCACAAGGGGGACACATCAACCATGGTTACAAACTATAGTTATCACCAGAAAAATCATGTGTTGGCCAGCAGCGTCGTGCTGAAAGTTGAGAATTACTAAAAGCGATCACTCTTATCCGTAAGAAAATGCCCCAGTCCTCCCCCCACAACAGAAAATAACAGTGGAACGGTTCCTTCTGAAATGATAATCCATTTTTAGAGAATTTCTGTGCAGTTCAGTTAGAAAAACAGGGTGTAAAGGCACAGACAACATTATTGTATGCATACTGGGTGGGAAGTTGGGCCAAATGAATTCAAAGACCTATCCAATGCTAAGACGCGTCAGGCCCCAGCCACCAGGAGCTCGCTGCCCCACCACCCCACCACTAGTACCCCCACTTCTGGGGCCTCACTGTCCTCCCTCCCTCCTGCCTGGTAGCATAATGGCCCTGCTGCACAGAAACCCAGTCATCGTCTTCACCTTTCTTTTCCTCTTCCAATTCTCTTCTTTCGAAACAATGGGCCAATTTCCCACCACAGCTTGTGATAGGGGAATTAGGAAAAATCAGCTAATACCTTAAATCTAAGGCGACATTTTTCATACTGTGATTCAAAACCCATTAGTGGATCATAAAATTTAATGTAATGAGTTGCAGCCAACCTGTAGGTATGTGTTGGGTTTAAAACAGAAAATTTCAATGCACCAAACACAATTACAGTAAGTATTATTTCTTCAGTCACAAATGAGTACTGAATTGTAATGTGTGACATAGTTCCTCTAAAACACCTTAACCCAGTTACAATGCATTCTTGGGGAAGACAACATGTTGGCCCCAGAGCTGGAAACACACCACTAGCTGGGCAGGGCTGGCTGCTTTCCTCCTCAGCTTTCCTGAGACACACGGCTGCCCACCTTTGAGTTCTGCTTCAAACTCTTACTTAATGTGGAGGTAGAGATGATATGGAAACTGCGCTCACTCATTTGCAGACTTTTTTTCTCTCCAAAATGATGCCAAAGGGACTTTCAAGGAGAAAAATTTTATGTCCCTCTCTCCTTTTCCTCCTCAAATTGGAGTGAAGAAAGAGGGTGCTAAGAATTACTTTGGCTTCTACTGCCCTTCTGAGTGGGCAGGACTCAAGAGGGTTAAAGGCTACACCACAATTGTCCGCACATTGTCCTCATTATGGAGCACTGGGCCACCTATCCCCTGAGTGCAGGCTGGCCCCAAGCCTGAGATGCTGCTGTGCTGGGTGCTTGAGGTGCCATGAAATGGGCAGTCACATGGATTTTAGAGGAAATACACCAATTCACTTAAGCTAATGGCTTCTGCTACTTCTTTCTGTACTGCAGCATTTTACTAAAGTACATGGGAAACACAAGTGTAAGCCAGAGTATTAGACCACGTTACAAATTTGCTTTGTTTCTAAACCTCAGAATTCATCCTTTCATGTGATTTCAAATGCAAGATAGTTCAACTATGCAACGAGAGAGCAACATGATAATTCAGCAGTTTCATAACCCAGAAGGTGGACAGTCCCGAAAGTAAACTCCTGTCCGGAAAGCAGCAGGCCTGGGGCTCAGCCCATCAGGTGGCACTGCCTTCATAAAACAGTGAGCTCACTGAAGCACCCGGGAACGGGCAGAGGACAGCTTTTGTTGGTAACAGACTCCAAGAAATGAAACATTTAGAAATAATCTTTCAATAGACCTTTTCAAATGTGTGAATCACAAAAAGCTATTTCAGAAAATACCTGTGGAAGAGCAGGTTTGAGAATATTCGACAAGACATAAAGGTGACATGGTAAGATCAACAGAAAAGACGACGTTACTTTTGGCCATCAAAATACATTTTCAAAGACACTTCATAACTGATATGAATAGGCTACTTCAGTGACTTTTCACAAAAACAAACTACAGTGATTTAAATTAATTTAGCTATGGAGTCCCTGCAACATGTCAGCTGCCTCCTAGATGCTGGGGGCGGGGGGGACAAGAGAGGGCATGTTCCCTGCCCACAGGGAGCTTATCTTCTCTGTCCAGATGGGAACACTCTCTGTAGCAAGCACACCCTGGGAATTAACCTATTTTTCTCCAGTGGAATCAAAACAGTCTTTGAGGGACTTGAGGTAGGGGCAGTAAAGACAGAGAACATAGCCAACTCCTTATTAGCCATGTCAAATTACTTAGTATCTTAGTTTTCTTACCCCTAATATATGGAGAACAAAAGTATTGTATTAGTCTACTTGGGATGCCCTAACAAAGTACCATAGGGCATCAACAATAGACATTATTTCCTCATAGTTCCAGGAGGTGGAAGTCCAAATTAAGGGCCATGTGGTTGGTTCGTTAGGACGCCTCTCTACCTTGCAGATGGGCGTGTTCTCTGAGTCCTCACAGGGTCTACTGTCTGCACCCTAATCTCTTCATATAAGATGACCAGTAAGACTGGATTAGAGCCCATCCTAATGACCTTATTTTAGCCAAACTGCCTCTACAGGCTCTTCCCTCCAAATACAGTTACATTCTAAGGGATAGGGAGACAGGTGAGATTTCAACATATAAATTTTGTAGGGACACAGTGCAGCCCGGAACAGCTATGTACCTCAGATGATGTAGCTCAATAAAGCACTGAGAATACTCTGTGAATAACAACGATGATGCTTATTAACCAAGTCAAAGCCTTCTTTTGGCTTTCAACAATATTTTACCAAAAAAGGTCCAAAGTCCTGTTTAAATGTACTTGGCCACGATCCTACCAGTGCCAGATGGCTACCAAAATAGAAAGCTTTCCCATCAGGCTTTTGGCACCTGGGAAACAAACATTCTTCTCAGGAAGCTGAGTCTTATGTAGCTGCTGGTGCAGTGAAATTCAAGAGGCAGTTGCCTGGGAATAGGGAGTAGCCTGACCTTGCTGACACCTATGTTATCTGAGCCCTTCCAACAGTACCCTGTGACAAAGTAGGTACTCCCCCACTTTTGCAGGTGAGGAGACTGAGGCTACAAGAGGCCAGGACACCAGCATAATGCACAAGCACAGTTCTGTCAGAATGGGAGTGCCCAGCATGATTTCTGTGGAAAATGCACCTGGGACCCTGAATGGGGGTCTTAAGAGCCCATCTTCTTGCCCACTTGGCCTCTCAAGCAAAGAGAAACTTCCTCTCCGATGCTAGGGAATAAAAAGGTCCCTATGTTTGATGACCAGGTAACAAAAATTTGGGATAAGAAATGCAGTGTAACAGGCTGGGCCCAGAATACCTGGTTAGGTATCCCCAGGCCAGAGGGAGACAGGCTGGAAAGTGCACAGATGGGACAGGGCTACTTAGGTTGCTGAGAAAACAGGTTCCCATTTCTCCTTTCCCTGGAGTTCTCTCACCCCGATCCAGCCTAACGGCCAGAGCCAGGGTCATCAGGAACAGAAGGGATAGGAGACCCTAAATGTTGGTAAAGCAAGATTCAATGTGCCTGGCTCTCCCCACTGCAGGGGAATAGGGGAAAGGCCCCAGCCAGGATTGCGGGTAACTAGGCAAGATGGCTCAGGACAGTTAAGGGGACTGCAAGCTAGAGAGTCAGGACCACCTTGACCTAGAGCCGGAGCAGGGTGGAGGGATGGGGGCGGCAATCCCCACCATTTTCTTCTTGACTGGACTCCACCTGAAGCCCAGCCAGTTGACAGCTGTGAGATCTCAGAGGGAGGTTATCCCACAAGGAACATGCATCTCACAAAGTGCAGTCGGTGCGGAGCCCCAGGCCCAACTGGCTGAGGGTCAAACCCATTACCTTGCAGTAATGATCTTTCACATCATCTGCTCCCATTCTTCTTTCATTAAAGTCATACCACCTTCTTCCGGTTGTGACAGAAACAATATTTGAATTCCAATATGTGTTGCTGATTTTAACTGGATGTGATTTTTTTTCCTCCTAGAATCTTACACAATTTTTCAACAAGATGGGCAAATCGTCACATGCATTTCTTTGAGACTCAGGCTGTACTTACCTGCACTAACTAAACCACTGACAACCCAAACTTGGCTGATCCAAGCCCACGTTCCGTTCTTCAGGGCTTCTGCTCGTCCCCCCACCCTCCATGCCATACTGTGGGAGAACACTCTGGCCAGCACTGTCCCTCGAGGGCTGCTCACCTCGGATGCAATAATGAATTCCCAAGCAAGGCATGCTGGGCCAGGTCCTTTGTGTAAACACATTCTCTAAGCGAGCTCTCACCTGTGCAGAATGCCCAGCAGTTCGAGTGCCTGCCATCTTGTCTTTATGAAGGCATGGTGTACACTAGTGTATCTCAGCAAGACTCTAAAACCCTCCTGCACAGAATTTACCCGGTGTATGAGCAGTTTCAATGGGGGTGCCGCTGCAGCGTGCTGTGGACAAATCACATTTCAGCTGGTCATCTCGAGAATGTGAACATTACAAAATCTTCCCAGTGGCCAGCATATTGTACATTAGGTGAAGCGAGGCAGCATTTTCTTACAAAGTAATGACTTTCTCTACAGCTTGCTCAATAATGTATAAACTGCAACATCTTTGCATGAGAAAAGAACAGAGAAGGAATGAAAATTGCTGTAGAAAAGAAAAAAAAAAGATGCTGTTTCATAAGACACATGCTCAGGAGAGAGCAGGATTTTGATTTCTACCCTGAAAATTAGGCCCTAAGAGCATCTGAATCTCTTTAAATCTATAATCACAAACTACAGTGTACAAGATCTAGAAGACACAGTAGAGATTTCCTGCCTGAATCTGTTCAGGCTGCTATATATAACAAAGTACCACAAATTCATTTCTCCCATTGGTGGAAGCTAGAAGTTTAAGACCAAGGCACCACCAGATTCAGCGTCTGGTGAGAGCCCCGTTCCAGGTTATTAATGGCACCTTCTATCTGTGTCCTCACATGGCAGAAGGGGTGCAGGAGTTCTCTGAGGTCTCTTTTAAAAGAGACTAAGACCTAATCTCGATCCAGTACCATCTGATTAAAGGTTAGGATGGTTAGGATGTCAACATATGAATTTGGGGGAGTGGATAAAAACATACCATCTTGGCCAGTTGTTTTCAGATTGCTGCTATGGGGAGTGAACCCTGGGGTCCTGTGTGTGCTGCCCAGGTGATGGAGTAGGGTAGGGGATCCTGTACCCCTACCCAGCCCTTCCAATACCTCCAGCAGCTGCAATGTTCTGTTTGCTCTACATTTGACAATTTGCACTATAGACCAGATGGATGACAGAGTCAGGGAGGGGCTGACCACTCACCAAAGGTCTCCCAGGCCACGTCAGCAGCCAGGCTGGACAGCAAGGGCGCAGACCCCCTGAATACACAGCTGCCAGGGATGAACTGGGAGAATATGAACAAGCTCCTTGATGGAGCCAGCTGCATAGCCACTACTTAAAAGGCCAGATACAATTTATGCAGTAACTATGTGCATTTAATAATAACGATAATAAAACAACATGTACACTGTAGGGAATAATACTTCTTACCCTGTGAGCAGACAGAAGGCATAATTTTAAGCAGCAAATAGCTGAGCTGGATTTAAAGGTAAACTATACTTTTCTGCTTTTGTGATGACTTTCTGGCATCAAGCAATTGGATCTCTAATCCCAAGTTACATTTTTATTGATGATAATAAGCACATTTTAACTTTCCTGAATAAAATTACATACATTAAAGACTGAGTTCTAATAAAAGCTTGAATATGTCATACATTATTAATGTTAGTAATTTTAAAGTCAAAATCTTTTATATACTCCTTTTAAGATGAGGGGATGTTACAACAGACGACTTTAAAACATGCTCTGACTGTCATCTTCCAGCTGGAGTTCTGGAGATTTAAGATAAAAGTGTCAAACAAATTTGATAGCTCAGAAATATATTCAAGCCAATTCATTTAGACAGGGTACACTGACGTTTTGGGAGCTCTATCGTAAAATCATTTAATTTTTGCTGCTAATCAGATCTGTAACATAAACCCGATTTAACCAGAAAACTTCCTTGTACTTAAAATGCCATTTATGCTGAGTTAAGAATAGAGGCTATTGATTGATTTGTGGGCATTTCCCCCACTAAAGTTAGGCCCTATTCATTAAAGTCAACTAAAAATTACAAAAAGCTTTTATTATTACAGGCGAATGAGATCTGACGAGATATGCTTAAGGTGCAAAGTGACCGAAGCAAATTTTCATCTAAGAGCTAGAATATGTTTAATGTATGGCTTCTTTTTATTTAATCGGCATCTAGTTTTTTAGATATGCCGGTAGACCAGCTTCTACTATTTAGAGAGTAACTAGTGCAAAAGTCGTCATCAAAACAGATGAATGAAAAACTCAAATGTACTGAAGGGCTTTTTTAAAGGGTGGCTATGTGAGATTAATGCAACGGTTACCCCGTTCTAATCTGTTCCCCACCCTCTTTACCCTCTCTCATGCAACAATACTCCTTTCTTTTAAGGGTTTTGTTTTACATGGCTTCAGGAGGGCCCAGGCCTCCCATGGCTGGACCATGCTGGAAGACTGAGGACTCATATTTTAATGGTAGCCCTCTCCCTAGGGCTGTTGCACGCAAGAGGAAATACCGCCCCTTGAAGGGTATTGCCAGAAGCATCCAGCAGCACGTGCCCACACTGCAGAGGTCCCCGTAAAGAATGACAGGGCAGAGGACCAGCCAGAAGGCCCAGAGAATTGAGCCCTGGGTCCAGCTATACTTCCCAATGATGGAAGCCAACTACATTTTCTTTTTTGCCCCTTCTTCAGCTACTTTTGAGTTGACTTTCTGCCACTTCAATTAGGAGCCCTAAAAAATAACACTACCCTTCTTCCGATCTCGCTCCTCTTCTCCCATCCCACCTCCTTAAATGTGCCAAACTGTTGGAAAGTATTAATCAGTTGGTATGGGTAAACTGAAAAGGATGCTGCGATAGTTTTGGACCATCCAGGTTTGGGTGTGGGAGTGAGGGACTAGATGGATCTGTGGACACAATTAACCATTGGGATGGTACACTCTAAGCCCAGGGTCTTGGGTTTAAAACATTCACGTCAAGAGCAATCATGAGAAATCTGGGATGCTGGAAGGCCACAGCCATTAGGCCTCACCGACCAATGCAATGTACTCTTAATTTTGTGGGGCTCTCAGGTTTGTCTTAGGGTGGGCCCAAATGAATTCACCATGGCCAGTATCTTAGGCGTGGTTTGCCAGAGAAACGCTCAGAGCAGGACAGGCTCCTGGGTATAAACCAATCTCAGACAAGCCAGTATAAGTCAAAATAAACTCACCTAAATGCCATCAGCTGGCTACTTCAGCTGACATCTATTTCATTTGTCATGCAGAGGCTCAGACGTGTCACTATCTGACAGCTAAGGCTCATGAGGCTGGGGGGAGTAGGATCTGGAAGGACAGTGACCTATCCTGACAACTGGGTACAGGCACCAGATGGCACAGTCTGGCCCCACCTCAGGACACAGCACACCTGGCAGGGGAGGCAGAGGCCAGGATGCTGCCCCATGTCCCTGTCTCAGGAAGAACACCCTGAATGTACTCACTGTATAGTCAATGTGGCTTAAGCGAAATAGGAGGAGGAGGAGGAGGATGGCCTTATTTTCTTTGCGGTCTCCCCATTTAACAAAGGCATTCAAGGTGCAAAAGATTCCAGGGGAACTCTACCAGGCCACGGATGCTCACCAATCCTTCCTCAAACACTGTTCCTGGCTCTGCCAAGAATTCATGGCAGAACATCGACAAATGGCACTCTGTGCTGTGGCTCTCTTCATTTCTTCACGGCATCCTCAAGAAAGGGTTTCTGTTCATTCACTGATTAGTGCTCGGCCGGGCAAAGCATGAAGAACCCACCCAGCCTCCTAAACCTCACAGACAGGTACAAGAGACTGATCCCACAGAGTCATTTACACAAACTCAAGTTTCAGATGATGACCAATGGTGACGAGTGCAATAAAGGTCAAGAGGTCAAGGAAGGCCCCCCTGAGTGCAGGATGGCTTCTGATCTCACAGGGCACAGAAAAGCCTATAGCTCAGCGGCTGGGGCGCCAGCCACATACACAGGAGTTAGTGGGTTTGAACCCAGCCTGGGCCTGCCAGACAATAATTACAAAAAATAAATAAAAATACTCAAAAATAAACAGGCACTGTGGTGGGCACCTGTGGTCCCAGCTACTTGGGAGGCTGAGGCAAGAGAATCACTTAAGCCCAAGAGTTGGAGATTGCTGTGAGCTGTGATGCCACAGCATTCTACTGAGGGCGACATAGTGAGACTCTCAAAAACAAAAAGAAAAGAAAAGAAAAGCCCAGGTGAGGACAGGAAGCTCGAGAGCAGCAGAGGGGCAGGCTCCACCAGGGGTGTAAGTGGAAGGACCTGGAGCTGCTCAGGGCCAGCAAGGCGGTGCCAGGCTGCAGCATGGACAGCACAGGCACAGGGCTAGGGTGGCAGGGTGCTGGAGCAGGCACTGTAGGTTGACTTGCTATCTGCAGAGAGGGTCATCCATGCAGGGCAGGAGCACAAAGCTCTCCAACTGTCTCGTAAAGCAAAAAGCTTGTCACTCAACCTTTCTCTTCTGAGTGTCCTGCTGGTAGGAATATTCTCACCATCAGGAATTGGGTGTGCTTAAGAAGAAATCCTAAATTCCTAACATTGTGGAGGCAAGGCCCCACCCTTGATGGCTTTCTGCACCTTCCATGCCTCCCTTTGGGCAACCACTTTACTGCATAAAATCCTAGCCCACTCCCCAAGCGGGAGCCTTACCTTATGTTACTCCTACTCTCGCTGTTGGGTGGCATGTACTTTCTTGCATGCCCTCTAAGGTCCTGACAATAAGAGGGCCAGGATGTGCTAGAAACAAAGGAGGTTAGGGCTTGGGTAGAAGTCAGCCCAGGAATTTTTTTTTTCTCTAGTTGCTTACCTCCAACTTTATTTATTTTTATTTTTGCAGTTTTTGGCCAGGGCTGGGTTTGAACCCGCCACCTCCGGCATATGGGGCCGGCGCCCTACTCCTTTGAGCCACAGGTGCCACCCTTTTACTACACTTTTTTTTATTTATTTTTATTTTTGCAGCCTCCAACTTTAAAAAATGAAAATGAATGTCCTTTCCAAAAGTTCAGTTCTCCCTGAGCACATCTGGGGATGCTGCACAAGTGAATGAGGGTTGCTCCCAGTGCTCTGCTGAGCACCACTATCTGTAAGCAGCACTACAGTAACGTGGCGGGGCACCCTAGGAGACACGTCCTTTAAGGGTCTCCCACGGATCCTTGGAGCACTCACCTATGCCCACCTCACCACCCGCGTTGTCTCCCTGTAATTGTCACCCTGGGAAAGGTCACTTGTAGGCAACCTTGTAGCTTCACAGCCCGGCACTCGATACATGTTCGCTCAGCTAATAAACTCCACTTGCTATCTCAGCACTGTGATTTCACATGCACCCATAAGCCCCTCTCGACCCATGTCCACAGCAGTGGGACCCATGGTGCCAGGAATTTGAGCAGCAGACCCAGAGGGATGGACTTCGATAAGCAGCCCACCCAGGCACATGCTCCACCCTGCTCTGCAGCTATTTCTTCTTTCATCCTTCGATGCAGCCTGGAGACCCTATGATGTGCCAGGCAATCTCAGACCCTCTATTTCAGTGACACCGTGACAGGAGTACGACAGCAGCATTGCTGGGCTGTGTCTGATGGCTCTGCAGCACACTACTTCCTAATCTGGCCTCACTTTTCCCCAAACTGGAATGACCCTAGGGGATTTAGTTTTATTATTTCTAGCCACAAGGACCCCCTAATAAAACATTCTGTGATGTGCTGTAGAAAACCCCCAAGTTTAGGGAGGGGTGCCACTGGACAGAGGGGAGGAGACTAGAGGGAAAAAGGACCTGTTATCCCTGGGCACACCCTGGCACCCACGCTGACCGGTAGCAGTCGTACCACACAACTTCTCTGTGCCCAGCTGGTCCCTTTGCCAGTGGATAGTCACACCAGGAGCTCAGACAGGCAGGGAACAGGGCAGAGGGCCCACCCTCCCTACTATCACAGCGGGGCAGGCAACCAGGCTATGAACCTGAGTTTCCACCTTGGTCATTATTTAAAAAAAAAAAAAAAAAAAGAGCTCATTCCTTTGTGAAGAAGCAAGCAAATAACATGACTGGCTATGCTGCAGCCTTTCCCCTAGTTCCCTGGTATTCTTACCAGTGGGGAGGGCCAGGCACATTGAATCTGCTTTACCAACATTTAGGGTCTTCTATCCCTTCTGTTCCTGATGACCTTGGCTCTGGCCATCGGGCTGGATCAGGGTGAGGGAACACTGGGGACACAATTATAAGAGGGACTTTACCTAACAAATGCAATCAATGTAACCTGGTTCTTTGTACCCTCAATGAATACCCAACAATTAAAAAAAAAGGTTTAAAAGCATAGCATTTAAAAAAAAAAGTATAGGATTTTCTAGCAAATATGAAAGTCAAATGGTTACACAGATGTCAAGGAAAAGAATTGAAAAAATTTTTTTCATTATAATTTTTAATTAAAAATACATATTTAGTACCTCTCAACACATACACCAGATCCATGAGCACAGGCATTTTTGAATATGCAAAAGAGGGTGCAAGATGCAAGATGTGGCAAGGATGAAACACGGCATTCTGGAGCATGACTTAAATCCTCTGGCAAAGCTTGGTGGACCCTGTGGCCTTTCAGGCCCACACCTGCTAAGTAAAATAAGTATGACAGACACATACATGAGTAAAATGAGTCAAGAGACAGCACAATCCTGGGGGAATACGCAGGTGGCAAGTGGGTGGCAAAGACACAACGAACCAGACTTGGGCCACCCTCCTCAGGTCACACCTTGAGCCCACCTTCTCCACCCGCCAGCCCTGACCATGACATGTCCATGCATCTACACCTTTGTCTGCGACACACGAGAACAGCCCAAGTTCTTGCTGTTATGAGAGTCCAATAACCAAGGAAGGCCCTTAGTTTTGTGTCCAGCGCCCAGCAGGAGCCAGATGATAGCTGGGGCAGTGTCATCACCCTTATACCAGCATGTTACCACAGTTAAGGACATAGGCAGGATCAGGGTGGCACTTTCTCAACAGAGGTGAGCACACATTTGTGTTTTCCCTAAAATGATCCTAGTGGGCAGGTCTCCCTTGCCCTGCCCTTGATTTCAGGAGCAACCGAGATATGAGGGTGCCTATGAACAGTCAGAGAGAGCACTCAGTCACTTCAATGTGGGCCTTAACATAGGGGTGGAAGAGGAGCCCCACTTCTGCAGTCAAAGTGGGCAGCAGGAATCAGCAAGTGAGGGTACTGAGATGCCCTGTGCTCTGGGGCTTCAGGTTCTGTCCACCTGTTCGTGTTCCAGGAGGGGCTCTTTGATGTAACTGGGTTCCTGCCTCGGGGCTCTCACCCACTTATGATTTGCAGTGGACAGTGCCAGCTAGGGACAGAGGGGCCTGCTCCTGGAAGTTCTGTGAAGCAGACCCTGACCACATCGTTGGCTTGATTTTCATAGAAAAGCACTAGACTACGTTATCAGCAGGGCCCTTTCCAGTATTCCCCAAATAGTCTGAACTATCAAATAAATTTTACTCTTTAAAACATAACTGTGTATACTAGACTAAGAAGAAGAAAAAATAAAACCCTTAGAAGAACCACAAGGGCATCAAGTGGTCCTTTGGGTATCACATAGCCAACTTGTATTTTGTTTGTTTGTTTGTTTTTGAGATAGGGTATTACTCTGTCACCCAGGCTGCAGTGCAGTGGTATAACTGCTGCTCAATGACACCTCAAATTCCTGGGCTCAAGTGATCCCCCTGCCTTAGCCTCCTAAGTAGCTGGAATTACAGGTGTGTGTCACCATGCCTATCTAATTTTTTTTGTTTGTTTTTGGAAACAAGGTCTTGCTATATCGTCCAGGCTGATCTTGACCTCCTGGCCTCAAGTGATTCTTGGGCCTCGGCTTCCCAAAGTGCTGGGATTGCAGGCATGCCCAGCCACAGCCAACTTTTATCTCTGACATATTTTTCTTAGCACGCAAGGTTAAACATTATAGACTTTGGTCAAATTCGTAGCATGAGAACAACTGCATTTTTACTACTGAGTCATCTTCTATTTACAAACACCCATTTGTAAATTTTACAAGTCAGACAATCAACTGCTGAGTTCCTTTAAAAAACAAAAATATAAAATCTAGCAAGATGCTCTGCAAACAGCCACCACAGGACAACCTGCTTCCAAGAAAGGACAGGGGCAGCCCCTGCCTTTAACTTACAAAGAGCTGTCCTCTACAGGGAGCTTCTGTAGCTGGGAGAGCAACTGAGGACGAGTGGGTAAAGTCACAAAATCTGTGAATTCCAAGCAGGAAGGGGAAGTTATAAAGAAAATGCAGCATCTTGGAGAAGCTGATCATAGGGACAGCTTCTGGACAAAAGGTGACTCTTGAGTTAATATAGGCCAATGTGCAGAAGGATACCCAGCCCCACCTGTATTGCAAACATCTGTCAATTATACCTCAGTGTCACGTGGCTTACAGAAGCCCCACAGATGCCTGCCTGCCCCCTCCTATAGACAGCAGCGGTGAGTGCAGGGGCTCCAGCAGGAGGAAGGTACCCCACAGCCTTATTACCACACAGGGTGCCCCTCTGAACAGCCTCACACCTGCCCCTGGGGAATAGACACTAAAATGGGGTAGAGAAAAGGAACATTTGGGACATATGGATAGGACCTAAAATGAGAGCGTGCCATATGTTAAAACACAGTCAGAAACATGCTAAAATTTCACGCTCACTCCCAGACCTTCGGGGTTCATGTTTCTTTATTCCAAAAACTTAACTCCCCCACTTGAATAACTCTGCAGTTAGGAAGGGGTGTTCTCCATGGGCTGTAGAAGGCTGAAGCAGAGCCAGAAAAACTTAAGCAGCAGCCACATGCCAGGTACTGGGAAATACTCTGCCTGATGTTCCGTCCTCCCCAGCCAGGCCAGGGCGCAGAGCAGAATGGGTGTCCTGCCTCCCACAGTGAACTGCACCCCTGCTTCTCCTTAGCGTTCTAAGGGCATGGATGCCCCTCTCGCTTCCCACGGTCTCTCCTGGCTTTTCCTTCATTAGTAATCTTTTTGAACAATCTGTCTCTGCATTCTAAGTATCCTCCCACTAATCTGTTGTGATTTATTTTATATTTCCATTTCTAAGTATGTGGAAGCTTATGGTATACAAAAACAAATCCACGTTTATTTTGGGGTGGCTGGCACCACCATGAATACCAAAGTTTCCATGTTATGTAGGCAACACATTTGACAGGCCACTTCTATTGTGAACAATCTCCTGAGACCGAATTTTAAGGTATTCTAAATTATGACACATTCTATCTAATTCCTGTTCATACAGCAATAGATTATACAACAGAGACAGAAAAAGCAAACTGGAAGTTTTAAATCCTGAGAACCCACTGAGTCCCTGTCTTAAAATGGTGAAGAGATGATAAACAATTTAAAACAGAACTGAGATAACCTTTTTTTTTAATGTGACATACAAACTTTTCAAGGGGAATGGTTTGGCTCTGTCCTGTTTTTAAATGAAGAGGTTCCTTCGAGAGTAACTAGCTTAGAAAGCATGTTTGAATGATGTGCGGGATGACTGACAGGAATTTTCTCATTCCTGAAGAACACTCTACTCGGAAAAATAAACAACTTCTAACACAAATACACCATAAAGGATCGCCTCTCTTTTTATACAACTTACAGAATATACGGAGCATCCTAACCGCTAAAGAGCCAGGAACCACAAATTCTAAAAATTACTGGGCAAATCTCCTCCCCATCATATGTCAGATCTGGTACCATACAGAAAAAATGTTGAGATTCTCTAGACCAGTGGTTCTGAACCTTCCTAACTGCTGCATCGTTACAAATAGAACAAAGGGGTCGTGACCCACAGGTTGAGAACCACTGCTCTCGACTAGCCGCCCCGTGACAGCTGGTATAGATAACAGCAAGAAGTCATTAGTAACTCGATCTTGATTACCCAGGTATGTAAACACTGGGAAAACAGGCACAAATATTAACTGTGATTATTTCTGAGGGACAGGGTCACAGGGATTTCCTTCTCCTTTTTAAGCTTCTCAATTTTTAAAATAAGGATGCATTTCTTTTCAGAGCAGAAATGATCGAGTAACAACTCTATAAAATTCTGGCATTCAGAGATTACAATTCGGAGGAATATCTATTTGTAGAAACCGTGTCACACAAAGAAACCAGATGACAAAAATGGCCGAAATATTATACCGTGGCCTTAACATGTGTGCTGTCAGGACTGCTGCCAAAATAAATATCAATGTACAGAAAAGGAGTATGTTCCTGAGACATTTGGCTTCTGAATCATTTTATTGTAATTAATGGCTCCTGCTCACCTCAACATTAAAGAACGGGGCGAAGTTATTAATAAGTGAATCCCTTGGGGCCAGGGAGAAACCAGGACTCACTGAAGTAGCCTTGCATTTGGGCAGCTAGGGCAAGGACAACAAATAACTGAAACAGCTGTGAGGGCGGAGCCCCCAACATCAATGCCAAGCATGGACTCTCCCTCTCGCCCTCAGCTGAAGCCCCAGGTCCCCAGACTAAAGTAGCAGAGGCTGAACTCAGGCCAAGCTGGGCTTGAATTTCAGCCCCACCACTTACTGCATGTTCTTGGGCACCTCACTTAACTTCAGAGTCTCAATTTTTTCAAGTGAAAAAATAAGGCTATTATTATTTCCCTCTTAGGGTTACTGTGAAGATTAAATAAAAATGTAGGCAGGCAGCTAGCACAGAATCCGGCACAAATCAGGCACTCAAGGAGAAATAATCACTGCTGCCCATTCACAGGGAAAAATGCATGCGAAATCAGTTTGGGGGACTTGGTTTGGATGTTTCCGCCCCATGAGTTTTTGTTTGGCTTCAGGGTGAGGGCCCTATGCTTCTCAGCAGGGAGGGTGGGCAGCAGGGATGCTGGTTGCGAGGCCATAATCAAGCCAGCTCACATAGGCCTCGCCTGGGCCTTCCCCTTCCACAGAGGATGGGGGGACAGCTCCTCCCTGGGGCTGTTTCATCCTGTCTCTTGTAGCCTCTTCCAAGCATTATTCTGTGGATGTTAACTGTGTCCAAAGTTGTCCATCTGCAAGGAACAGGGTGTATGTGTGGGTTTGGGTGTGTGCGCACGCATGCATGTCAGTTAGAGGTCACAGATCTTTCCCATACATTCAGAAGGCCAAAGTCATGAAAGGGACATGAAAGAATCCAAAAGCAGACAGGAGGTAATAAGGGTCAGTCTTCAAGCCAAAAAACAGTCTGAAAGCTTAGCTGACCTCTGAAATGCCAGGTGTTGGCCATAGGCCCCAGATACCATTATTTACGCAGGTGCCCAAACTGAAATTCACTAAACTGAAATTCACTAAAAACAAAGGAAGTATGCTATAACTAAAATCTGAACTGTGTGTCTCCTGAGTTAGAGATTCACACCTAAAGCATCTGACTCAATGTTTCCACCGAATGTCCTGCCCCTACCTCAGTCAGACTCCAGTGGGTCTGATCCTTGCCACCCGGTTTCTCCTCCTGCTCCCCTAATTCTCTCTGTTGCTCTGCTGGCCATTCAGGCTCGAAACCCTGAGTCACTCGTGACTAATACTCCTGCGTGTCCCAGATCCAGTCCACACAGCGTCCCAAAGGGCTTTCCTTCAAAATCCCCTCCAGTCACCTTCCATTCCCACAGCTGAGCTCAGGGCTTGGGATGTCACTGTTAGGTCACTCTGCAGCCACATCCACAGCCTCCCTCAGCCAGGCTCGCCCCACTCTACCCTCCTCCTGAAGAGGAGAAGAACCAGGACACCTTCTGGACAGTCATCTTCCCAACCAGCCATGCAGAAACCTCTGGGGGCTCCCATCTGAGTGGGAATCAGGCCTAACACCCCAGGCCAGGCCACAGGGCCCAACCCATCACAGGGGCCTCCGACCCTGCAGCTCACCCCAGGAGGGGTGGCTGGCTCTCTGATGTCCTTCCACACGCCCAAGATTTCAGCTTCTACATCAGTGACTTGCAACTGGTGTGCCATGAAAATTTTTAAAGGTTGCTAAATCTAATCATTTTCAAAAGAAGTTCAAAGCACTGTAAGCATATTGTCTTTTTACTCCTTTTTTTGATCAATATAACTTAAGGTGCTATGGAAGTTTAACTGTAGGTTCAAGTGTGCCCTGAGATAAAAAAAAAAAAAAAAAAAAAAAGGTTGAAAAACACTGCTCCACATCTCCCCTTGCACTCCCCCTCTCTCAAGTGAAACCTACCTCTCCTTGCCACGTCCCGACCCAGCCCAGAGTATTCTTTACATGAACCACTTCATTCT
>CAUYQV010149442.1:0-21394 GCA_963574575.1 Galagoides demidoff
TAATTAGCCTCTCATCTTGACTGTTATTGGCATATACAAAGGCTACTGACTTGTGGACACTAATTTTATATCCTGAGACATTGCTGTATTTTTTTATGACTTCCAGAGTCTTGTGGTTGAGTCTTTGGGTTTCTCTGAGTATAAGATCATATCATCAGCAAAGAGGGAGAGGCTGACCTCCTCAGCTCCCATTTGGATGCCCTTTATTTCCTTCTCTTGCCTGATTTTATTGGCTAGAACTTCCAGCACTATGTTGAATAGTAATGGCAACAGAGGACAACCTTGTCTGGTTCCAGTTCTAAGTGGGAAAGCTTTCAGTTTTTCTCCACTCAGTAAAATATTAGTTGTAGGTTTGTCATAGATGGCTTCGATCAGTTTAAGAAATGTGCCACCTATGCCTATACTCTTCAGTGTTTTATTAGAAAAGAATGCTGGATTTTATCGATGCTTTTTCTACATCTATTGAGAGGATCATATGGTCTTTGTTTTTGCTTCTGTTGATATGGTGAATAACGTTTATAGACTTGTGTATGTTAAACCAGCCTTGCATCCCTGGGATGAAACCTACTTGATCATGATGTATGATTTTTTTGATGATAAGCTGTAATCTATTGGCTAAGATTTTGTTGAGAATTTTTGCATCTATATTCATTAGTGAAATTGGTCTGAAATTCTCCTTTTTAGTTAGGTCTTTTCCTGGTTTTTGGTATCAGGGTGATGTTTGCTTCATAGAACATGTTGTAGAAAGTTCCCTCTTAATTTTTTTGGAATAATTTCTGTAGTATGGGAATAAGCTCTTCTTTGAAGGTTTGATAGAATTCTGGTGTGAAGCCATCTGGACCAGGGCATATTTTTGTTGGGAGATTTTTTATTGTTTCTTTGATCTCAGTACTTGAAATTGGTCTATTTAGGAAATCTATTTCTTTATGGCTAATTCTTGGGAGAGAGTGTGATTCCAAATACTGATCCATTTCCTTCCCATTGCCAAATTTCTGGGCATAGAGTTTCTTGTAGTATTCAGAGATAATTTCTTGTATCTCTGTGGCATCTGTTGTTATTTCTCCTTTATTATTTATGATTGAGGTTCCTAGAGATTTTACTTCTAGTTATTCTGGCGAAAGGTTTATCTGTTTTATTAAAAAAAACTCCTTATTTTGTTAATTTTCTGAATGATTCTTTTGTTTTTAATTTCATTAATCTCTGATTTAATTTTGGTTATTTCTTTTCTTATGTTGGGTTTAGGCTTAGATTGTTCTTCTTTTTCCACTTCCATAAGATGGCTTGTGAGTTTTTTGATGCACTCTGTTTCTGTTTTTCAGATGTAGGCATCTAAAGTGATAAATTTTCCTCTCAGGATTGCTTTTGCTGTATCCCACAGGTTCTGGTAGCTTGTGTTTTCATTGTTGTTATGCTCAAGGAGGTTAATGATTTCCTCCTTTATTTCTTCCTGCATCCAACTGTCACTCAGTGTGAGGTTGTTTAATTTCCATTCCTTTGTGTGGGATTGAACGTTTTTGTTGGAGTTGAGTTCCAGCTTTAATGCCTTGTGGTTTGAGAAGATACAAGGTAAAATTTCAATTCTTTTGATTCTGTTGATGTTTATTTTGTATCCTAGGATATGATCAATTTTGGAGAATGTTCCATGGGCTGATGAGAAGAATGTATATTCTTTAGCTTTGGGGATGGAGTGTTCCATATACGTCTGTTAAGCACAGTTGTTCTAGGGTCTCATTTAAGTCCCTTATATCTTTGTTCAATTTCTATTTAGAGATCTGTCCAGTTCTCTAAGAGGAGTGTTAAAGTCCCCTGTTATTATGGTGTTATAGGATATCATATTGCTCAGACTGTTTCAAGAATCTGGGAGCATTTAAGTTGGGTGCATAAATATTTAGAATTGAAATGTCTTTTTGTTGTATTTTTCCCTTGACCAATATGAACTACCCATCTTTGTCTTTTTTGACTTTAGTTGCTTTAGGTCCACTTGTATCTGAAAATAAGATTGCAACCCCTCTTTTCTTCTGAATTCTGTTTGCCTGAAAAATTGTCTTCCAACCCTTATCTCTGAGTTTTAATATGTCTTTTGAGGCTAGGTGTGTTTCCAGCAGACAGCAAATGGATGGCTTATTTTTTTTTAGTACAGTCAGCCAATCTATGACTCTTCAGTGGGGAATTCAAACCATTCAGTCCAATATGCCTCTTCAATGGGGAATTCAAGCCATTAACATTTATTGAGATAATTGATATAATTGATAAATGTGATAGCATTCTATTCATCTTATTTTGTGAAAGTCCACTGCTTTTACCTTTTGCATCATTGTGGAAGCTAGGTTCTGTCCTTTAATTTCTGGGTGCTTACTTTGCTGGTGGTCCATTGTGATGGTCAGTGTGTAGAACAGGTTGAAGTATTTCCTGTAAAACTGGTCTTGTGGCAAATTTCCTCAGTGTTTGCATGTCAGTAAAAGATTTGATTTCTCCATCAATTTTAAAGCTTGGCTTACTTGGATATAGAATTCTGGGCTGGAAATTGTTTTGTTTAAGTAGATTAAAGGTATATGACCATTATTTTCTGGCTTGAAATGTTTAATTAGAGAAGTCTGCAGTCACCCTGATGGATTTGCCCCTGTTGGTCAACTGGTACTTACTCCTGGCAGCTTGCGGAATCTTTTCTTTCTTTCTTTCTTTTTTTTTTTTTTCAGAATCTTTTCTTTTGTCTTGACTTTGGACAGGTTCATCACAATGTGTCTTAGAGAAGCTCTTTTTGAGTTGAGGTGATCTGGGGTTCGATATCCCTCTGAAAGGAGTGTGTCAGAATCTTTGGTGATATTCGGGAAATTTTCATTTATAATATTCTCAAGTATGGCTTCCATTGCCCCGAGGCATTCTTCTTCCCCTTCTGGGATACCTATAACTCGTATGTTTGAATCCTTCATAAATTCCCATAATTCTGTCAGTGAACGTTCTGCTTTCTCTCTCTTCTTTTCTGCCTCTTTAACTATCTGAGATATCTCAAGAGCTTTGTCCTCTGCCCTCTGAGATTCTTTCTTCTGCATGGTCTAATCTGTTGTTGATACTTTCTATTGCATCTTTAAGTTTTCTAATTGACTGCTTCAGTTCCTTAAGCTCTGCTATATCCTTTCTATATTCTTCATATTGTTCATCTCTTATTTGATTCTGTTTTTGGATTTCCTTTTGGTTATTTTCCACTTTATCAGCAATTTCCTTCATTGTTTTTATCATCTGTACTTTCAATTACTCTTCTGCTATTTCTAGCATTTCTTTATAGGTGGAATCCTCTGCAGTAGCTACCTCATGGTCCTTTGGGTGGGGGTTACTCCGGACTGGTTTTTCATGTTGCCAGGATTTTTCTGCTGATTCTCCCTCATGAGTGTTTTCTTTTATCTGTTTCCTTGCTCTTATTTTCCTTTCACTTCCTCTTATTCTTTAAGTTACTGTGCCTCTGGCATAAGGTTTCAATGAGTCCTTTTGGTATGGGAGTAAGAGGATGAGAAGATTGAAGAGCAAGAAGGGAAAAAAGATTGAAAAAAAAGAAAAAAGAGAGAGGAGAGGGGTGAGTAAAAGGGAATATTGACAAAAGAAGAGAGGTACAGAAAGGGGGGAAAAGGAGTAAAGATGTAAAGTAGGGTACTTTGACCCACACCTTAAAAACCCTCAACCTCTGGGGGTGCTGGATTGGGTGGTTCCCTTGAGGTCAGCAGCTCTTTGCCAGCCTGAGCAGACATAGTACCCCACCTCCACCAAATAGAGAGGAAAGACAAAAATACTATAAATCAAACCAAAACATACAAACTGAAAACTTTACAGGGTAAAATTTGGGGCAGAAACACTAGCAAAAATAAAGTTCTTGTTATTAAAGAAGTTAATAATGGAAAATTATATTTAAACTAGAAAAATGAAGAAAGAAAAGAGAGAAAGAAAGAAAAATCTAGGGGGAAAATGTTGAAATTCAAAAGAGAAAAAAAAATCAGAACCAAAAACAAAGCAGTATGTATATATCTTGTTGAATATTATCTGGGCAGCAGGTGATCTTTTGGGGTATGGGATGCCAATCACAATGCTGATACAGCTGTATGAGATGGAGACTGGAGGCCTCTGCTGACTTCTTTGCCCTCAAACCCCACAGGGTTGAGGGCCTGTATCTCTCCTCAGCCCACTTAAAAGACACTTTAAACTGTTAACGTTGGCTAAGCAGAAGCTTTGCCAGGAACGCACTTGTCGCTGGGATCTCTCCTGAAGTGGCTGCCTGCTTATCCTGTGTGCCAATATTGGCCTTACTCTATGCCCCTGAGGGCTGAGGCCGCAAGCCAGCCCTCCTACTGTCAAACACTGAAAGTTCCGCTCTTCCCTGGCATCTCAGTCCTGGCTTTTGGCACTGCTCACAGTCACTAGATCACTTGCTCAAGGTCTCCCAGCCTGAGCCTTGCTCTGTCTCCCTGAGGGCAGAGCCTGCAGGGCAGTTCTCCCACAATGGCTGCACTCAGCCCACTGCCAAATAACGTTAGCTCTGTTCTGGCCCAGCAGCTCAGTCCTGGACTCTGGACAATGCTTAAAGTCACCTGCACTCTCAAGGTAATTCAACCAAGTGCCCAAGTCCCAAAAATCAAAACAACCCACAGGGATGTCCTTCCCTGTTTGCAATCTTGCTGCTGTTGTAGTTACAGCTGTGACAGCCTCAAACCGAACGCAACCACTTGCTAGTTCTCCACTGCTTTTGTCCTTCTCCTGGGGTCCAAAGTCTCTTGCTGTCTCCCTGCATTCCCAAAAGGATGTTTCTGGGCAGAGCCCACAAGCCAGAGATGCCTGGAGTCTTTTTTCCCCCAATGTCAGCACGCCCTGTTGCAAAGAAGCTATTACTCGGCTGCCATCTTGCTTCCTCCCTCAGAATTCTCTTTTTTCAAATAGCCCATTTCTCTACCCCCAAATGGAAATTGCTTTCTCAGTTTAATCTGATCCTTGAGGTTATGATGTCAAGGAATGTCCGATGTGAGTTTTTTCCCCTGAAAAATAGAATCACATTGTTCATGGCCTGCTTTTCATTCAGCAGGTATGATGAACACCTCATGCCTCCATGGTTTGGATCTGCCATCATTTATTTAGCCAGGCTCTTGCCATGCCCATTTCTGTGGAGTGTTCCCTTAGGATAAATTTTAGAAGGGAATCTGCTGAGCAAAAGCAATCCATGAAGTTTTCACAGAATTGCCCGTTGGCACCCTGGAAAACTTGTGCTGGTTTGTACCCCACCAAGAGTGCATGACAACAGCACTGTCCTGGAGCCATGCCTACATGAATATTTGAAAACTTTGCCAATATGATAAGTGAAAATTATCATTCTGGTTCTCATTCTTTGGTTATCTTGTTTTCTGTATCTTCTTAGCCAATTGCTTTTCTTCATTTGAGAATTGCTTCTTCATTTTTTATACTAATTTTTCTCTTGGCACGTTGCTTAAAACAATTTGACTTACAAAACTTTTTAATCTATTAAGAATATTGCCTTGTGGTTTATTATGTGTTTCAGATTTCCCCCCCCCCTCAACTTGTGGTTTGACATTTTTGTTCTATGATGCTTTTGCTGTACAGAGATTAAACATTTTTGCCTTTTGTGAAGACTTGACCATTTCTTTCCTCCCCAAGAGTCTTTAAGTGTTTTTTTTAAATGATATTTGTGTTTCTCTGTTTTAATTTAAATTTGTAATCCACCCAAAAGTTGTCCTGCTATGAATGTGGGCTGATTTCCAGTTTTATTTGTCCCCAGGTAGCTGGTGCTTTATCCCAACACAGTGCTAGTAAGTCGGAACTTCTTCCGATTTGTGTGTTTTGCATTCATCGTCTGGACTTTATGCCTGGTGATGGTGACTGCTCTTTGGAGGGGCCCAGCAGCTTCATAGGGTGATCACTCTCTTCCACCCCAGTTCCTCAGGAATATTCTCATCCTTTCTCTCCACTCAGTCATTTCCACCTATGGCTTCAACCCCAAATCCAAGCCCTTTGTTTAACTCCAAACATTTTCTTACCACCTCCTCCAGCAAAGCCCTGATCTATGCAGGACACCTGCCTCTGGAAGCTTTACTGTACCCATGTTAATCTCTGGCCATCCAAAGATTCTCACCTGGATATAGGTAGGGAGACAGACCCCACCCCAGTACTGTCCCTATGACAGAAAGTTCTCAGCTTTCAATTGCTTCATATCTGCACTAGTGACCACTGATGAGAAGCCTGGAGCATCCATGGGGCAAAGCCAGGGTGTATGGAACATGTGCTTCATGCCAGATGTGGTGTGCCCTCCACCCTGTGGGGCAGCTCACTCATCTTCCTTGTTTTCTAGTTCATAAAGGAGGCAGAGAGAGCAGGAGAAATGGGACCAGGGGCCTGCACTGGGAAGGGGCAGCCCCAGCCTGCAGCTGCAGCCTGACTGCGTAGCACAAATCTCTCTTGCTATAGTCCTGGAAATGTGACCCAAATAGCTCTTCTGAAGTTGTGGGAGCTTTGTTAGCTTTGTTCTTTGAGGAATAAAGTGATCAATAGAAAGAAAACTGTTATATTAAGAGCTAGTACTGTCGATGCAAATGGAGGCATCCCTGGAAAGAGCTCCCCTCACTCAGACCCTCTCTGTGCAATGCCAAAAGCCTGGTACTTTACAGATACTGGTACTTACACAGTGAATGTCAAGCCAGAGACAACAGCAGTTTACACAGGAGGAACTAGAGGCTGAGAGAGGTTGGGTGGTGTGTCCATGGCTACCTGGAAAAGGTGGCTGAGCTGGGATTCTAGCCTTGAGTTCTTAGTTCTGAATTGCTGTGATGGTCCAGGCCACTGCTGATGAAAAGGTTAGGAAAATGAAGGATTTTAGTCAAAAAAGGTATGTTATAGAAAGTATACACAAGTTTTATTTGAAAATTTGAGGATTCCTATATGTACACATTTGTAGCTTCCTAAATATCACAAATATCACAAATTACTTGTATTTATATAGAAATTGCTGTTTTTCAGATAATTTTCAAATTAATCTTGTTTGGTTCTTAGCACAATCCTTTGTTGTGGGCCAGATTCCCAACAAATGCAAATGGGAATAACTCGCCCAGTCTTAGCCTGTTTCAGGTTTTTAAAATAGGACACCCCAGACTGGGTAATATATAAAGAAAAGAAATTTATTTCTTACAGTTCTGGAGGCTGGGAAGTGCAAGGTCGAGGGCCCACATATGGAGAGGGACTTCTTGCTGCCTCCCGAGGTGGACATTAGAGGGGCACAAGAGCACTTTAGAGAGAAAGTGAGACGAAGGGACTAAAGTAATCTTTTTGTGGAAGCCACTCCCCAAGACAGTGACATCAGTCTGTTCTTGACGGCAGAGCCCACAGGACCTAATCACTTCTTAAAGATCCCACCTCTCAGCACTGTTGCATTGGGGATTAAGTTTCAAGTATAGGGACTTTGGGGGTGCATTCAAACCCTAACTGTAGTTGATTCTATCTCTAGCCCAGTTAGCTATAGAAAATGCAGGGTTGTGGCCTTTTGACTGAGGAGGTGTGGGTCCATCGAGCAATCACAACAGCACAAACACCTGTCATGGACAGACCAAGTCCGTGTACCAGGCATGGCCATGAGATTCCCAGAGCCAGATGTCTGGAGACAGTGGAGCTGGGATGTAATTAGGGTCTGGCCCAGAACTGACCTCTCTGGTACATCCTAAGGCCTTCAAGGAAGGAGAACTTAGAGATCCCCAGCTGATAGCATCAGCTGATACTGTCTGAAGCCTTCCAGGTAAAGACTCATGAAAGCCATGATTTGCATCCTGTCCTGATTTGCATCTCTGAGGCTAAGCACTGGGTCACCAGGATGACTGGAGGCTGAAGATGAAAGCTCAGAACAGATGGCAGTGGATTTATTTTTACAAATCATGAGAAAGAAAATGCACAACAATCTGTTAACTGTGTTGGCATCTGATTTAAATTTTGTAGTTAGCATTCTGAACTCTGTTAGGTATTGTATCTTATTAAATCTAAGAAGCTATCAATTGGGAGATGCATCATTATTTTTGTACCACTAAAGAAAGGGGAAAAATACCCTGCATTAAATGATGAGAAGTCATTGAACGTAAGATCCATCCTGATTTCAGAAATGTTAAAAAGTGGGGAAAAAATGGGCAACTTAGTATCAGTGCCGTATGGCAGCATTCCCTGTTCATGTTGGGCAGAATATTTCCAAGGGCTGGCTCTGTGCTGGGCGTGTTGGGGTGAGAAGGTGCCTGCAGTCCCTGCTCCTAAAGATGCACCCACATGACTCATGTGTTTAGAAATATCAATGGATCATTTTAGATCGTTTGTTAATTGATGGATTCTTTCAATCACCAAGTATTTCTTGAGCATTTGCTATATGCCAGACACCATTCTAGGCACTGGGCCTCTCACATTACTGTGCAGAAAAATTAGCATGTGGAAGCTCAGGTAGCCAAGCCCTGCCTCCAGATGTGGTCATCCATACCAGGCCTTGGAGTACACCAGACTTTAGACCAAAATTTGAGCTAATAGAGCTTTGGTTTGAATGACTACGTAATATCCTGTGGTATATGTGTCCCATAGTACATTCAGGTGGTGGAGATTTAGCCAATATTTAGTTAGTTCTTTATTTTCCCCATTGTAAACAACATTCCGTGATATCCATGGGGTAACTCAGGCAGCAGTGCTGGAGGTGACTTTTGAAGGGTGAGTTAGAAGTTTGTTCTCCTTTCAGCCACCATAACCAGCTCTGGAGCTGGACTGCATGGAATCAAAAACCACATAGTAGTTGTGTACTTTTTTTTTTTGAGACAGAGCCTCAAGCCATTGCCCTGGGTAGAGTGCTGTGGCATCACAGCTCATAGCAACCTCCAACTCCTGGGCTTAAGTGATTCTCTTGCCTCTGCCTCCTGAGTAGCTGAGATCACAGGTGCCTGCCACAATGCCTGGCTATTTTTTGGTTGTAGTTGTCATTGTTTGGCAGGCCCAGGTCAGATTCAAACCCACCAGCCCTGGTGTATGTGGTTGGTAGCTGTGTACTTTTGAACAAGTTCCTTAACCTTCCCATAATTTTCCATAAACTTTTTTATCCCTAAAGTGTCTCGTTTTTAGGGTTATTGTGAGGATGAAATGCAAAATGCTTGGTAAACATTAATGGTTGCGATGATGGCGCTGGTATTAGAAGGCATTTCGAGTAGAGGAGGGAATACTGTTTTCTCCATGTGAATCAATGCATTTCCTCCTCCTTGGGCCTGCTAGTGTTACTGTGGAGGGATGCTGAGGACAAGAGCAGCCAAGTGTTCACGTACCTTTCAATGCTGGAGAATGGACTTTGTTGCCATGGTATCTCCTGCACTGCCACCAGAAGCCTCTTCCCACCACAGTGGTCTAGGGTGTGTTTCTCTGCTCACATCTTCTGCCTGATTTCCTGTTGCCTGGACTTGAGTTGTAAATTCCTGTACAGCCTGGAGAAGAAAGGAAGGCCTCTTAGAAACTGGCTCCCCCCAGAGAGGCCCCCTCCCCTGGGTGCTGTGGCCTGTGGGGCAGCAGTCTCTGGTGGGAGAATTCCTGTGGGAGGTGATGGTCAAATGGGCCTTTGAGGAATGAATAGGAGTTTCCCAAGTGGGGAGAGAAGAAAGACTGTCTGGCTGATGAAGTGGCCAGTACAAAGGCAATGCAGCGTGTTCAGGTTATGGCTGGGGATGGGGACTTGGGGTGGGGCTGGGTAGGGGGCTGGGTTGAAGGGGTACATTCACTGGGGCTGCAGAGCTGGGCATGGTCCCTGGCAGTGGGCCTTGCACAGGGAGACCCTGGAGGCCTCACCACCTTTCCTTGCTTCTGCCTTTTCAGTACAGTGGTTCTCAAATTTCCTAATGCCATGACCCTTTAATACAGTTCCTCATGTTGTGGTGACCCCCAACCATAAAATCATTTTCATTGCTGTTTCATAACTGTAATTCTGCTACTGTTATGAATTGTAATGTAAATATCTGGTATACAGGATGGTCTTAGGTGACCCTGCCGTGTTGCTCAGAGCCGGGAAAGAAGCTGCTGCTGCTCACCCATGGCAGCGATGGTGTAGGGCGCAAGATGGGTCTTGAACTCTCTCTGGGCCCACAGCCAGGATTTAGTAACCACCTGCAGTTTACAGGCCCTGGTCTAGACGCTGAGATGGATAACATGCACATCCAGACTTTAGAGCTGGAAGTGGCCTCAGGGTGGTCATTTCATTCTGTGTTGCTTGGTAAGAACATGTGCCTCTGTTGTGTGAGGAGACCCTAGGTGGCAACTAGACAGACATTTTATTTGGATAACATTTTTGGGTATATTAAGAAAAATATAACTATCACATTAAGTCTATAATACTTGTGGATAATTGTGCTTAGTGCAAGGCTGAAGTAGCATATGAATTCTTCCAAGGTTTGTAATTCTAAAGAAAAATGTGAAGCACATAAAGGGGCCTGTGGGAACATTTCAGAGTTCCATAAAGTATTCTATATTTCAACTGTCAAGATCCCTTGAGCTGTACACTTCAAGGGTGAACTTCACCTCGGTAAGGTTGATTTTGAAAAGTAGATGCATGTTGTATGCATTTTATGCAGAATCACAGCAGCAGCAACTGGGTGACTGAGCCATGGAAACATCATCCAGTCCAGACGCTCCTTTCTCAGAGGATGGGATCGAGACCTGGAGAGGATGCAGGTCACACAGCAAGTTAAGAGAAGAATGGGCTTCGAGACCCAGCTCTCCTTTCCCACTCGGAACTTTCCTGTGGTAGGGAGGTGGGGGTTCATGGAAGACCTCTGGACCAAGTCTGCAGGAGCAGGGACAGCTGGGCCTCTGAGCAGGAATCAGGCCTGTCGAATGTTGAGTAGCTGTCTGAGGCTTTGGGGCTGGGGACCAGGAGTGTGTTGGGTCTGGATTCAGAGGCCTTAGCTGGAGAGCATGGATTTGCCCCCGTAGTGGCCAGCCACGTGGGAGAGGTGGATGTGTGTGGCTGTGGCTTATCATAGAAAACCAAACTGTCCTCAGGTTAGCAGGTAGGTGATGCTGGTTTATTAGAATCACTGAGGGATACCCACCTTTGAGAAGATTGCAAAGGTCTCCTAGTGCAAGAGTGAAGTTTTACGAGTATCAAGATCAAAGAACCAGAAATTAAATGTTGGGGCAAAAAGGTCACATAAAATTTGTCAGGTACTGGGATCAGATGTCATGTTTTCTCTTGCAGAGCCTGCCTGTATTTTATATGTGCTGCTGCAGACTCCTGTGGTTCTGGGCCTTACCTTTCTGTTCATTGGCTCCAGAGCAGCAGGGCTGGGGGCTTGGGAGCTGCAGGTTTAGATAATGCAGCTTCCTGCAATGCTGAAGAAAAGAAGGCTTGGATAAGCTAGGATAGTTGATCAAAGTCACAGTGGGATTCATGGCCAGAATTAGAAGAAACTGGGCCTTTTACTCTTATTTAAAGCAATGTCTGCTGATTAGGCAGTTTTATTTAATCCAGGTTGAGTAAGCTCCTCCCTCCTCGCTATTCCCCCCTCCCTCCCCTACTTCCCTTCCTCCCTTCCAACTATTAGACCTTTGTTATTCCAGTGTATGAGGCATGGTTGTGAGTACTGTAGTGGTTACTAAGTAAAAGTAATCATAATAACAGCATCTAATGTTTAGTGCGAGCGTGTCGTATGCCTGCGTTGTGTCCATTGTTTTTACTTATATTATCTCGTTTAATTCTCATGACAACACTATGAGTTAGGTCTGGTTATTTAATAATCCCATTTTGCAAATGGAGAAACTGAGCTCTAGATAGGTGAGATTTGCCTAAGGTCATACATATGTATGACTCTTAGCCACTTTGCTATACAGCCTCCATTGCTGCTGAGATCTGGCCTTCAGAGAATTTTCAGTGTGAGAATAGCAGCAAGAGAACAGGTGCTTCAGCCTGGAGGCCTGGAGGCCACAGCACTGTGGGAGCACCAGGTTGGCGTGGGAGGCTGGAGGGAAGACTTCCAGGAGAGGTGATGTTAAGGGGTTGGCCAGAGGGAGGTGGTCAGAATGTGGGAGGGTTCACTCTAAGATGGTAGTTTAAAGACTTCTTCTTACCATCCTCTCTAGGAAGGGTCAGGGAGAGGAAAGGCACATTGCAAAACTGATTCCAAAATACTGAGGAAGGAAGGACCTGGCCCCTGCCAGCTCCTTCTGAAGCAAATACCACCCTGATACCAAAACCAGGAAAGGATACAACAACTGGAAAAACTACAGACCAATATCATTAATGAATATTGACACAAAATACGAAATAAAATCTTAGCAAATAGTTTAGCTGCATGTCAAAAAAATGATTCATCATGACCAAGTGGGGTTTATCCCTGGGATGCAAGGCTGGTTCTGCATTTACATAAATGTAATTCACAACGTAAACCAAAGACTACATGATTCTCTCAATAGATGCAGAAAATTTAGCCTCCTATTTTGATAAAGAACATTTAAAAAAACTGGCATAGATGGGATATCTCTTAAACTGATAGAAGCCATCTATGATAAACCCATAGCTAATATCATACTAAACAGACAAAACCAGAAAGCATTCCTGCTGGGCGGCACCTGTGGCCCAAAGGAGTAGGGTGCTGGCCCCCTATGCCGGAGGTGGGGGTTCAAACCCAGCCCTGGCCAAAAACTGTAAAAAAAAAAAAAAAAAGAAAGAAAGAATTCCTGCTTAGAAGTAGAGCCACATGAGAAAGTCCACTATTGCCATTACTTTTCAATGTAGTGCTGGAAGTCCTGGCCAATGCAACCAGGCAAGAGAAAGATACCACAGGTATCCAAATGGGGATAGAGGAGGTCAAACTTACACTCTTTCGTGATGATATGATCTTACACTTAAAAAATCCCAAGGATTCAACCACAACCATAAGACTCCTGGAAGTGATTGAGAAATACAGTAATATCTCAGGATATAAAACCAGTAGCCTTCATGTACACCAACAATAGGCAAGCTGAGAATCAAATCAGAGATTTAATACCATTCACAGTAGCATCAAAGAAAATGAAATACCTCAGAATATACTTAACAGAGTATGTGAAGGATCTCTATCTAAAGAACAACGAAGCACTGAGAAGAGAAAGAGCAGAGGGTGTTAACAGGTGGAAAAACATACCATGCTCATGGCTGGGAAGAATCAACATGGTTAAAGGTCTATACTACCCAAAGCAATCTACAGATTTAATGCAATCCCCATTAAAATACCAATATCATACTTGGTAGATCTTAAAAACAATTGTTCTTTGTTTCAAATGGAACCAGAAAAAAACCACCAAATAGCCAACACAATTCTATGAAATAAGAACAAATCTGAAGGCGGTATGTTACCAGACTTCAGGTGATGCTACATGTCTGTAGTGTTCAAAACAGTGTGGCACAAGCGTAAATTTAGAGACAAAGATCTATGGAACAGAACAGAGAACCCAGAGATGGACCCAGCCTCTTACTGCCATCTGATCTTTGGTAAAGCAAACAAAAACATACACTGGGGAAAAGAATTCCTATTTAAGAAATGGTGCTGGAAGAACCGGGTAGTAGCCACATGTAGGAGACTGAACTAGACCTGCACCTCTCACTACTTAACAAAAACTAACTCATGATGGATAAAAGATTTAAATCTAAGGCACAAAAGTATAAAAACGCTAAGAGAAAATGTAGATCTTATTGTCTAGGAAAAGAATTTATGAAGAAAACCCCAGTTGCAATCATAGCAATAACAAAAATAAATAAATGAGACCAAATCAAGTTAAAAAGTTTTTGCATGGCTAAGGACATAATCAACAAAGCAAAGAGACAACCCTTATGGCTAGGCATGATGGCTCCTGCCTGTAATCCCAGCACTGTGGGAGGCCAAGGCATGTGGATCACTTGAGCTCACGAGCTCTAGACCAGCCGGAGCCAGAGCGAGACCGTCTCTAAAAAATAGCCGGGCGTTGTGGCAGGCACCTGTAGTCCCAGCTACTTGGGAGGCTGAGGCAAGAGAATCTCTTAGGCCCAAGAGTTTGAGGTTGCTATGAGCTGTGACACTACAGCACTCTACTGGTGGCAAGAAAGTGAGACTCTGTATCAAAAAACAAAAGCATAAACCAAAGAGACAACCCATAGAATGGGAGGTGTTCACACGCTACAACCTGACAAAGGGCTGGTCACCAGACTCTGCACTGAACTCAAGCATATCAACAAGAAAAGAGTAAACAACCCTGTTAAAAACTGGGCAAGAGACATTAACAGAATATTTTCTCATGGGGACGAATGGCCACCACAGACATACACACATGACAAATTAGTCATCATCCCTCATTAACAGAGAAATGCAAATCAAAACCACCTGGTGATACATGTGTCCCCTACTCCCAGTCAGAGTGGCACACAAGCAGCAGATGCTGGTGTGGGTGCAGAGAGAAGGGAACACTCATACACTGCTAGTGGGACTGCAAACTAGTACAGCCTTTATGGAAAAGAACAATTTGATCCCATTTGATCTGGCAGTCCCATTACTGGGTCTCTACCCCAAAGAATAAAAGTTATTTTACCAAAAGGACATTGGCACCTGAACGTTTACTGCAGCTCACTTCACAACTGTGAAGATGTGGAAACATCCCATGTGCCCATCAGCCCATGGACTAACACACTGTGGTGTATGCACACCATGGAGTACTATGCAGCGGTAAGAAAAGAAGGAGGTTTTGTGTCTTTGTAACAACCTAGAACAGTGGCTCAACCTTCCTAATGCCGTAGCCCTTTAATACAGTCCCCTCTCCTCCCCTTCCCTCCCCTTCTCTTCCCTTCCCTTCCCTTCCCACAGGTTGAGAACCGCTGACCTAGAAGGACTTGGAGAATAATCTAAATATCACAAGAATGAAAAATTAAGCATCATGTGTGCTTAATACTAAATTGAAACTAGTAGGTTAACAACTCTAGGCCCACATTAGAGAAAAACTCAATTAAATTCAAGAGGGGGAAGATCAGGAAGTTCCCACCCAACAGGTCCCACAATGTGTGGGTATAAGGCCCATTCCCTGGGTCAAGTTGTGAAGGACACAGCTTCATCTCGAACTTTACCCCACAAACACAAGCAATGTACCCTAATCCTATGTACCCTCTTACAATCCGAAAACAAGAAAAAAGAGAGAATGGGGGAGGGTGAGTAGAGGGCTTTCCTGGCAGAAAGAACAGCTTGGGCGGAGGCATGGGGGACCCTGAGAGGGGCACTGAGCACTTGGGGATTGCAAGCAGTATTTTGTGGCACAGTGAACATGTGGTTGGGAGTCTGGTTTGGTCTTTAATCTTGGTTCTACCATTGATTGGCTCAAAATCTCAAGAAATTTAAAAGCTCTTTAAGCCTTCACATTCCCATAGAGATGGAGAGAGTAATAGACTCCACTTGATAGGGCTGTTGTGAGGATTAACTGAGGTAATGTAGGAACATGTATGTGGTGGCCGTTGGTTTCATTTTTGGTGTGTGGGCTGGTATGGCCACATTACAGTTGGTAAGGGGACAGGTGATAAGCTCAGGGACCAGATGAGACAGGGCCTCCAAGGCCAGGCCAAGTACTTGGGCTTGGCCTGGAGGAACAGGGGACCATGAAAGATGTCAGATTGGGCTGGACAAGGCCCCACAGAAGCCAAAGCAAGAGAAAGACTCACAGATTCCAGAAGCTGTCATCTGCCTCTTTACTTTTGAGGTGATAGAGACCCATGCACAGGGCTATAAATGTACATCACTGAGTAAAGGGTGACCTCCTTCAGGTGCAGAACTGGGTGTCGTCCTGTCTGTGATGCTTTGGGAAGCTGATGTTAGAGACCTGCCTTTTCAAACATGTTCTTCAGACATTTTGCTTTCTATCTGCAGCATCAGGGCAGTTTCTGGGGCCTAGATGGAGTCTGTTGGGTGTCAGGGAAGGAAGCCAGTGTGATGACAGTGTGGCTGCTGCTGGCTCTGTGGTCTATCTGTCAAGGTCAGGAGTTAGCTGAGCACCACAGAAGCTGCTGTGGGGGCAGGGAGTAAGACGGAGGTATCTATTCCTGGATGCAGAAACTACTCAGTTCAGCAGATACAGTGGTGTACCTGCTGTGCCAGGCCCTGGGCAGGACCCTGGGGACACAGGGGCAGATAAGCCACAAGCTGTGGGCAGTGCCCTTGAGAAGTTCACTGCACAGTTCGGGTTCTGTGCGGAAGGCCCAGTGGGGGCCATTTCCCAGCCGTTTCCCAGCAGACTGGTGGGCAGTCTGCTTAATTTCTGAATCACAGTTTCTCCTTCTCTACACAGGGAGTGGGAGGGGGTAGGGGTGAGGAGAGTGATGACATCTCTTTCAAAGAGTTATAGAGATTGCTGAGCTAAACATGTATAGCTTGTAGCCTGGGGCCTATACTTGGCCTCCATTTTTTTTCCTCTCTCATGTAGAATGTTGTGGCAGCAGGAAAGCAGCCATGGGGGCAACACACATCTCCCCTACCTCCCTTCCCCAGAGTTGTGTGCACAGCAGGGCTCCATAGGTGTTGTGGCATGTTTGCTGAAAGAATGAGTATGAAATTGGCCCTGGAGGGTTTGGGGTTCAGTGGAGGGAGACTTGGGAAGAGGAGGGGTAGAGGGGGAAGTGCTAAGGAGAAGACCTGCTGGAGGGCAGATACGTGGGGGAGCTGGGGGTGCGTGTGAGGGATGGCGGAGATGGGCCACCAGCCAGACACAGCTGCTGAGCTGCAGGTTTGGGCTTGGGACCTACTGGAGCCCGTCTTCTCCAGGCCAGTGACAACCAAGGGCCTCCTTTGTACTGATGGGGGGCATGAGGCAGAGGGCCCCCTGGTCACCTTGGGACAAAAAGGCCCTACAGCTAGAAAGGAAATTTGATATAATTTGGACTTTGTACAATTAGAAATATTAATTTTAAATTAGGCCATTTTTTTACCCTATTTTTTAATCATCAGAGGAGAAATGAGGTGGCTGTCCCTTCTCTCTGGAGCATGTTTGTAGCTAACTGAGTGGCGTAGATTGAGAACTGGTTTCAGATCCTAAATTTAATATTTTTTAAGTGGTGGCCTTGGGCCAGGTCACTTAATTTCCCTGGAACTCTGCTTTCCCGTCGGTATGTCACGTTTCCCCTGCCATCGACATTGACGGTCACCTGTGATGGTCTGAGTGGAGCTGGCCCTTTCCTTCTGCGGAGACTGGCTGCAAGGACATGCACAGCCTTTTAGCAATGGCTGGGTTGGGAGGGGTGTAAGAAATTAATTTTGTCTTGCAGCACCACCTGTCACCTGTGCCAGAAACCTGGGCATCATCTTGCCTCCCCTGCCTTCAACTCACTCAGTCCCCACCCTATCTAGAAGAGCCCCATCTTCTTCCTCCATGTCTGTGCATGGACATCCATTCATATATGAAAGTGAGCACTCACAGGCCTGAGGACACTGGGCAGCTCAGCAGGTGAGGGTGTGGATGCCTGGGCCCCATGGCCTGTTGCGTTGATGGGTGTGTAGGTGGAGTGGGATGGACAGTGATAAACAAGAAACTCAAGTCTGCTGCTTGCTGGAGCTACTGCAGCCTTAGGGGCAGCCTCCCTCCCTCTGTTCCTGTTTCCTGGTGCATGCTTAGCACCTAGGAAGGAAATGCTGGTGAACTGAACTGCGTGAAAAAGTGAAAGAAATCAGCTCCTATCATCTTGAAAAGGTGGACTTGCCATGTGTGGAGTCTGTGCCCACAGAAAGCATATGGATTCTGAGTGGCATCCTGTGTGCTGCAAAGCAGTTTATATGCGTTTCCTGGAGTTCAGAAGCTGAGGCTTGAAATCCTCATTTGCTTAGGAGAAAAAAATGCAAAATGGTCTCTCCTCTGCACTGGGAAAATCTGAGTTGAGGCAGTGTTCAGGACTGAAAGTAAATTGCTCTCAGGGTGGCTCACTGGGAAATATCATTGCTGTGCTTTTGGTCTGAAACGGATGCTCCACAGGCATCATATTACATGCTAGCTGTCATTCAGCTTGGCATTCAGTTAGCAAGTTCATCTCTCCTACAACATCTATAGAAAGCCATCTGGCAACAGAGGTCATGCCTAATTTTCATTCCTTCAGTTACTATTCTCTGAAAACTTACTTAGTACCAGATACTCTGCTGGGTACCGGGAGCACAAAAATGTCTAAGATAAGGTTCTTGCTCCTGAGGAATGAGTTCAGAGAATGTAAGCCTGAGGTGCACAGGGATTTCTGCCTTTTTGTGTTGCCAGTGCTGAGAATAGTGTCCAGGACAGAGGAGAGGCTCAATAAGCATTTTCGGAATGGATGAATGATTAGTTGGGAGTAAATTCATAGGTGATGCCAGCCCAGCATGGCCAGGGCAGCCATGTTTGAGGGAAGCACAAGCATTGTGGGTGCTCTGAAGCAGATGACAGCCACTTATACAGGAGAGGACTTGTGAGGTGAGAAAACAAGACCCAGACCAAGGCCAGGCCCTCCAGACATAGGGAGGAGGGGAGGCAGCACTATGCCTGGGTGGGCCTGCGAGGTGCTGTAGGCCCAGGGAGGGCAGTATTTGGAGAACTGAGAAGGGCTTGGAGGCAGTGGATACCAATGGTTAGAGCTTTGTTTGCCAAGCCAACAAGTTTGAGCTGGACCCTATGTCCAGGGGACCATTGGGGCCATTCAGTCACAGGGATGACCAAGTGTTATGGTCTTGAAGACCACATGGAATACAGTTGGGGCCAGCAGGGCCCAGGAGATGGACAAGCTGTCATCTGAGCCCTGCTTTGCCTCAGCTACTGATTCCCCAGGGCACTGCCCAGATAGTCCTTTGTGTGTCTGTGATTAGCCCAAATGTAGTCTATGTGGACAGTCGCTCATCGTTTCTTTTTTACTGATGTGTGCCTTTAAAAAAACTGAGTTAAGTCCTTAAGTGCTGAGTTTCAAGAGTTGATCTTTTAAAAACTCCCGTGCATCCTCTTTACCTACTTGCCCTGGCAATGGAGGCCTGTTTGCGATCTATGGCGAATGTATCCTGCTTTGTAAGCTTTCATATTCTATAAGCCTATCTTTCTCTTCCTCAATAAACTTTGTTTCATTCTTGCCTTAAAAAATTAAAAATAAAAATTCCCATTCCATTACTTAGTGAGTTGGAGAAGTTTCTTAGGTCATTTCCTCATGTCACTTCGAGTCTGTGTAGTGAGTGAGGACTTTGGAGTCCTCGGATCCGGGTTCAAATCCTGCTCCACTAGTGGAATCACCTTGGCTGCTTTAGAAGAATACCACCTTCTCTGCCTACTCTGGCTTAGTCACGCCTGATCAGCTCGGGTTTTTTTCAACTGTGGCACGACACATGTAGTATCAAACTGGCCATCTGAGTCATGTTTAAGTGCAGCTCAGAAGCAAGTATACTCCCATTGCTGTGTGGCCTCACCACCTTCCCCCTGCAGAACTTTCTCATCTTGCAAAACCAAAACACTGAATGTGTTAAACAACTCCTCATTCTTGCTGGCAACCACTGTTCTACTTTCTGCCTCTGAGAGTTTGACTAATTCGTTATTTGTCTTTTGTGACTGGCTTTTTCACTTAGTATAATGTCCTCATTTCATCTGTGTTACTGTAGCATGTGTCAGAATTCCCTTTTTAAAGCTGAATAATATTCCTATGTATTTTTGCATTTTATTTGTCAGTTCATCCATTGACGGACACTTGCTTTGTGTTATGGGCTGAATTGTGTCCCTCCACAATTCATATGTGGAAGCCCTAACATGTAGGACTTCAGAATGTCACTGTATTTGGAGGTAGGGTCTTTACAGAGGTAAGTAAGCTTTAATAAGTTCATTAAGGTAGGACCTGATCTAATAAGAAGAAGGGATTAGGACACAGACATGTACAGAGGGACGACTGTGTAAGGACACAGGGAGGAGACCTTGCCCAGCCCAGGTCCCACAGGCCTTGTCTTCTTTGCTGACCAGAGAGAAAAAGGCTGGGAGGATATTCTTTTTCTTCTGTATTGTACCCTCCGTGAGTGGAAAAAGAAATGCTAGCACACTGAGAGAGACTGCGACAGGAACCAGCCTTGCCAGTATCATGATCTTAGACTTCCAGCCTCCAGAATTTTGAGAAGACGCATCCTGTTGTTCACACCGTCCTGTGATCCTGTGCATGTTACTTGTTATGGCAGCCTCAGCAAGCTAATACAGGTTGTTTCCACTTCTTGGCTATTGGGAATAATGCTTCTGTGGGTGTGTGTGTACGAGACCCTGCTTTCAGGTTTTTTTGGTGTGTACCCAGAAGTGGAATTGCCAGGCATGTGGTAGTTCTCTGTAGGCAAGAGTATTTTCAAGAGCACCCTCAGAGATCCTGACATGTAGGCAGGCTGAGAACCACTGTAGACATGAGAGCTGTGTGGTATAGTGCAGGAACAGGGCATGGGCGTTGGAATCAGGCTACCTGAGTCCAACTCTTAGTGCCGCCTCACAGTGCCAGTGCTGTGACATTGGGCAAGTTACTTCACTTCTCTGGATCATATATTCTTCTGTTGAATGGGAAAACACCATTTGCAGGGTTGCCACAAATGTGGATGAAGCTGCTGCCTGGAAAGGACCTCAGTGCCTTGCCTGCGGCAGGCACTTGTGCTATTGTGGCTGTTTTCATGATGAGTTGTTAATGGTCATGCTGGGCAGTGGGGATGCAGAGAAGTACTTTCACACTCTTGATTGTGTCTGGGTATTTTCTTAATTTCATTTTTATGTGGTTCATTGCTAGTGTATAGAAATAGGATTCATTTCTCTATACTAACCTTGTCATGCCACATTGGTGAACTTGTTAATTAGTTCTAATAGTTTATTTTACTTTAGTAAATTCCTTAGGGTTTTCTGTATACAAGATCATGAGTCATCTGGAAACAGAGATAGATTTACTTCTTCTTTTTCAATCAGAATGTCTTTAATTTCATTTTCTTGCCTCGTTGCCCTGGCTAAAACCTTCGGTCCAGTGTTGAACAGAAGTGGTGAGAATGGACATCCTTGACTTTTTCCTCGTCTTAGGGGGAAAACTTTCAGCTTTTCACCAGTGTGTATGACATTGCTGTGGATTTGCAGATTTGCCACCTTTATTGGGTGGAGGAATTCCCTTTTATTCATTGCTGGTTGGTTGAGTATTTTCATCATGAAAAGCTGTTGGATTTTGTCACATACCTTTTCTGCACCTATCAATGTAATCATGAGGTTTTCTCCTTTATTCTGTTAATGTGGTATAATACGTGGGTTGATTTTTGTATCTTTTTTTTTTTTGGAGACAGAGCCTCAAGCTATCCCCCTGGGTAGAGTGCCATGGCATCACAGCTCATAGCAACCTCCAACTCCTGGGCTCAAGCGAGTCTCCTGCCTCCGCCTCCCA
>CAUYQV010149443.1:0-14513 GCA_963574575.1 Galagoides demidoff
AGCCTATCCCCCAAATCTTGCTCATTTTTACTCCACTATGCAATAAAATTGACCTCATTTCAACATCTTTACTATTATGAAGTGGTGAATAAGAGAGCTGAGCTTTGGCTATTGCAGACAACTTGTTTGTATGTCTATGTATAGGTATTCACTTAAATGTCGTAATTATTAGAGGAATTCCACGGTAAGAAGTGTGAGATAAGTCTCCTGTGGTCACAGAGCCTAAACTCTATGCACAGAGAGTATTCATGAACTTACACAAAATGAAGAGTGTGAAAATGTTACAAATGAGTAAGTTAGGAAACGTGATACTGTAATTCTGCACAAACTATATGGCTATCAGAATTTCATTAGTTCCTTCTAAATACACATCTAAGGCACCTGGAGATTGATCTGTCAATATTTTTCACTGACTCACAGAGTATTTTTACCCTTTTCTAAAGATCCAAATAGAACCGTAAATAAGAATTAAGATCAACATCAGTTTAATAACTGTATACAAGTTGTAATGCAAATAATTACCATGGGATTTAGGGCAGAAGCCATAACAGAAGTCAGAGAATTGGTGATGTGAGTCTGGGAACAGCGGGATCTAACAATTGAGAATAAAGAAAACCACAGAAATCTGTGAGTTGGAAAACTTAGGAGAGAAGGTTAAGAAAGGGATTGAAGATCCCATTCTAGAAGAGTCAGAACAAGCCAAATTCATGCTTCATACTTAGAAGGGTGGTAATCAGAAAATCTAAATGCTAAAGCCTTGGATTTGTGTATGCTAGGAAAAGCAAAGTTTTTTGTTAAGGTAAGTAGTGTCTAAACAGTAGTTTTAATAATTTTATTGGAATTATTTCACTTTCAAATTTTTTCTTCTTTTTTTTTCAGTTTTTATTCAATGATTCAAATGTCATCAGCATAGAAAACTATGGTGGTGGGCATATGATCAGAGCTGAAGAAACACATAAATAGGCTTGTCTTACTTTTGGAGCTGTATAATATTCAGCAATTTTTTTTTTCCTGGAAATTAGAGGTGACACAGGTGGAGATAAATTTCTTCTCTGGCAACCCCACACAAAGGGCGTAAGCAGAGTTTGAAACCCGTAGATGTAGGCTGAATAATCTAGCTTGGAAGTTCATGGGGGAGTAATTTACAAGTATTATTATAAAGCATTTCAATTTTAAACCTTTAAGGAAACATATTATCTCTCTTCTTCTTTGGCCCCCCTTTCCTTACCTCTGTCTTTCTCTAGATAGATAGAGTTCTATCCTGACAATGGAAATAGGTTCTGAGAAGTCTATCTAGGCAATTTCATTGTTGTGCAAACATCATAGAGTATACTTACACAAATCTGTATGGTGTTGCCTTGGCTCTATATATGGCACAGCCGATTGCTGCTAGGCTCCAAAACCTGCCCAGCATGTTACTGAACTAAGTACTTAGATAACAGTTAACACAGTGGTAAGTATTAATATTTGTGTGTCTGTATATGTGTGTGTGTGCATAGAAAAGATACAGTTAAAGTATGATATTCGTACGGAACCACTGTCCTATATGCAGTCTATCATTAACCAAAATATTGTTCTGTGGTACGTGACTGAATTTGAGTTAGAAACGTATAGTCTGGACTCTGAAAGATGTGTTCAATAGAGATATGGAAAGAAAGTCCAAGAACTTAATGAGTCAAAGTCAGGAATCAATGAGTCAAAATAACTCATCGATAAAAGTCGAACAGTAAGTTCAGGAGCATTTAATGCCAGGCAAAATTTAGTTCTTATTTTCAAAATTGTCTGCTTAACATGACTAGACACTAATATTATATTGTAACTGAATCATAAACAAAGAGGGAACTTGAGAATTTGGGGGTTAAGGTTGCTCCTGTGATAATGTTGCATAAACTGTGACTGATGTAGTCATTCAGACCTAAGTTGTGTGGTGGGCGGTACCATCTACATTTGTGTAAGTACACTCTTAATATTCACACAATGACAAAAACACCTGATAATGCATTTCTCAGTACATATCCATCTTCTTAAGCAATGTGTGATTAATTTATACCTTATAGGATATTTGTTATCCTAACTCTTATTAACAATGCTATTATGGACATACCTTCAGGTATGTATATATGTGTCTAATTAATTTCTACTAATAAATTCACAAAAATAGTTTGGTGAAGAGATATACATTTCTCTAGTTACTGATAAGTTGCTAAATTAATATCCCCAAGTTTTAACTCATTTAGACTTTCAACTTTCATCACTAGGATACTATAGCACCCATGTCTCAGTCACTATTATTGCTAAAACTGTATTTAATTGGCTTTTCTTTAATTATTAGAGATGTTGAAAACGTTTTTATTGGCTTAATTTTTTAACTATTTTGTTTTATAATGCACCTACATCTGCTTGTCTTCAAAACAAGTTTTCAGCTTCTTTTTTATAAAACATCTTTCAAACATAAAGACAATTACAGTGTATGTTGCCCTCACCTCCAGTTTTGGCATTTCATTATCTTAATTAATTTTATAAGCAGATGATTTATTTTAACCTAGTGAAATCTGTGACTGCTTGAAACACTTCATGTGTGTTTTGAAAGGACTTAATCAAAATTTAATTAAATATGTCTATCTCTGGTCAGATGGAGGGTGGGTGAATGGGGGGATCACACCTAGGGTGCATAATGCAAGGGTACAGGTTGCAGGTATAGGTCAATTAAGTAAATGAGATGAGGTGTATATTAACCAGTGTGATGTAAGCATTCCTAATTCTATATGAAATCAGCACATTGTACCCCATAACTGCATTACAGTATATATGATCTATTTGTTTATGATTTAATAAAAATAAATAAATATGTCTATCTCTATATTTCTAGTTCTTCTTTGTGTGTTTTATATTTACATGTTTCACAGTGATTTATTTTGTCACAATAGGATGTTTGTTTTTTCCCCAATATTTGTTAGGCAGTATTTCCAATTGTCAAGGCTGGTTGATTACTCGCATAGTATTTTGTTTATTTCATTTTTATTTTATATCATGTTATGTTATGAGGACTTGCTATTCCAATACTTCTATATATTTTTATTGAATACAAAAATTATTTAGTAATTGGTTCTAGACCTTTCTACAATGGAAATCAGGTTGTTATAAAAATAAGTCTAATGTTTATTGCCTTGATAACATTTTGTGAATACTATGCACATAGCAGGAGACAGGTTTGTTCCCAGCTCAGAAAACAGGTAATCTTTGGTTTCTTATGAGATAACTACTATTGATATCTTGATTTATAAATTTAAAAAAAATAAATGATATTGATGCCAAAACACATAAGCAGAAACTGATATATGCAAGATTCAAACACAGACAGGCTGATGCTAGTGGCCATGGTATTAATCACTACGTTTTCCTAGAAAAAAAGAGAGATGGAGAAGAGAGAAAAGTGAAAAAGAAGAAAGAAAGAAGACAAAGAAGAAAAAGAGGAGGAAGAAGAAATGAGGAGGAGAAGACCAACAACAATGCGAGGAGGAGGAGGAGAGGATGAACAGGAGAAAGGAGCAGAGAAGGAAGAAACAAGTAGAAACTTAAAGAATGTACACAACAAGAACATGTCCTTCCAGTTATTTTACTTTTTTTTTTCCTTTTGCAAAGACATCAAAAGACAAATGCTAGAAATAGTTAACATGAAAAATCGGAGGAATGTTCACAGGTCAGTTTGGTCAAAAGTAAAGGAAAAAAATTCAATAGCAGGGAAGAATTTGAGTTATTTGTGATCTTCTTTCCCAAAAGGTGCTTAAGTACATAATTGTTGGGGTGATATTAGATTAAATTCTTCTCCTAAAGATCCCATTAGATATTTCAATACAGTAAACTGCTTTTGGATACGATGAATATTTTAATACATCAACAGCAGATGAGTAGTGACTAAAATGTTCCTAAGGACAGAATCTCACACCAACATTTCTCAAACATGTTTTACTTTACACCAATAGTGTTCACATATAAAATACTACAAATTGTAAGCAGTGAAACAGAAAATAAAGTCAATAATTAATGAAAAATACTCAATAAAAGGCATTTTATACACACACATACACATCACATCACACCTTGAATTGGCCCCGTTCTGAACATGTATATCTCACACATACATGCATGTGAGTGCACGCACATATGTTTCATATCTCAGGACATGAAATATTATTAACAAACCACTGGTAAAACACCATTTTCCTTTAAGTAACAAATCCTTAAGTCAGAAAAATTCTGTATTGTAGAGCAATTTTCAGTAAAATAAAGGAAGAAAAACAAGTGTTTCATAATATAATTTTCAAGAGTAGAAGAAAGAGAGGGTTCAGAAGGAAGGCAGATAAATGAAATGTTGGTATGCCTTAATATCCAGGATAACAACCCATTGAGTTAATTATGACTTTTGCATCTGTTTCTTGTTTATCATTTTAATTTACAAAACCTAGTAGTACTAAGCCTTGTTTCTCAGCTATTCACAACAGTGGAAAGAAATGACCAGTTTATGCATCTTCCTTTATATTATATGATGAATGCACCACCCAGATGTTTCCCAAAGTGTTGAAAAACACTACCTTTTCTCAAAAGATTTGCAGTTTGCTTCACCCAAGGTATTGAAAAATGCAAAAGTTATTTGCAGAAGGATTGTGACTGAGGTTTTCAGATATTTTCTTTTCAGAGGCTTCTTTTAAATTCAGGTCAGAAAAGCTAGTGTAATATTGGAATTGAAAAGAGCAATAGTGTTTTGACATTGTATATCTTGGCATAAACCTTGCATCTTTCACAGTATGAGATGTCATGAAACTCAACTCAGCATAACACAAAATCAAATGGGTTAAAAGAGTTCAAATAACAAACATCTAGGCATTTTCACTGTCCAGCATCTGATAATGCAAGGACAGAGTAAAATCATGCCATTTTCCAATCACCATTTATTGTATATCTGCTATGTGCCAAGACTGTGTCCAGGACAAAAAAAAATTAAAAAAACAAGTTTCTTATTCCTGAGGAGAAAATGATCTAACAAATACCATTTACTGAAACAACAATCACTGAACTGTGCTTTTTTCATATATTGCTTTTAAATCCTTATATTAACTGTCATTAATATAAGTTCACAGACATGGATAGAAGAACAAAAATGTAAATTAAATTATTTAAGATATATAATTAGCAAGTGGCTGATAAATATTTGAAACCAGTCTTCCTTAAACACAAAACCTTTATGCTTTTAGTTATAATATTGTCTCTCCAGCCCTTAAATGGGACAATCCATCCATGTAAGAAAATAATCTATTGTCAAATACACTTTTGTATAACTGTGTACAAATTACATGATAATAAAAAGGTAGATATTCAATTATGCCTTGAAACTCTTGTCATTATTGTGGTTGTTACTATATTGTTTATTTTGTTTTGTGTTTGCTTGGTGGTAGTGATGCATGGTTTTGTGTTTTAACTGTTCTGTGAAGTATAGTTATCCTTTTGGTTGATTGAGGTAATTGAACACTATACTCCACTATATGTAAAAAAAGCATGATATGGTGAAAGAATTACAACAAAGTTCTGTTTATAAAGAGCAGAGAGAAAAAGCAAACAAGGCTCATACAAAAAATATTGATGGTATAAGCTATCAATTGATGATGGTATAAGAAAAATATTGATAGCAAAGCTATAAAAGACCTTGTGTGCCATTTAAAGAAATAGTGACTTTTTTCTTATAGAAAATAAGGCTGTCAAGGCATGTTTTTAATATATGGGGAGCATAGATATCACTACATTTACTGATGTCTTATTCTTAAAAACAATTATTTGAATTAGAAATAATTATTTCTGCTATAATGCCTTACGTTTACTTATAAAGAAGCCACCTCCATCCAATAGCAGACTCTTAGGGGGCCCAGTCTCATCAGAAACTCATTCCATTGTACTTGACAAAATACTGTAATTGGGCAGAGACTTGCTGGGTGATGAATACCCATCTGAGTCAACAAGATGGGCCTTTCAACCTCCCTTCCAAGCCCATTTCCCCACTCCACGGGCAATTTCCCATTCCCATTCTGTCTCCCAGGTCCCTCCCTCCCCGCCCCCAGGGTTGATTCTGAGAAAAGGCTTCAGAATAAGGAAGCATGTAAAGTCTCCAAGTTCAGAAAAAAACCCTAGTCCCTGATGAACAAACAATAGTGGGAAATCTACCTAAGCTATGTTACCCAAGCTATATCCATTTTTACTCAGGCTATAACCACGCCCCTAGCTAACTGCAATGTTTCACTTCTGTACTGGCCTGCTTGCTTAGCTATGCAAAAAAAGTATAAAAGACAACCTACCCTCCCCTTCAGGGCCGCCTGTCTCTCAGAATAGTGGTGCCCTGCGCAGGTGTAAATAAATCTCGAATTAATTGCATCTAAGTGGGGTCCAAGTCTTTCTTTTCAGATCACAACAGTTACAACAACAGCAGGTCCCAAGTGAACCAGTCTCAACTATAAACCCTCTAGCAGCAGTTGGGTATCCACTCTCGACATGCAGTAGCATGGAGGGAAGCATTTCAGTATGAGACACCAGTCCAGTTTACTGCAAAAGCAGTACTAAGAGGAAAGTTTATAGCGATAAGTGCCATCATCCCTACATCAGAATAAAATGGAAAAGTTTCAAACAAATAGTCTAGCAATGGACCACAAGGAAGTACAAAGGCAAGAATGAACTAAACTTAAAATTTGCAGAGGAAAGAAATAGTAAATACCAGAACAGGAAAAAAATGAGACTATAAAGATACAAAACATGAATGAAAGCAAAAGTTGTATTTTTAAAAAGATTAAAAAATGACAAACCCATAACTGGATTTAAAAAAAAGAAGAAGAGAGAAAATCAAAACAAACACAATAAAAGTTTTTTGAACAAAAATTGCCATGAAATACTATTTAACCATAACCAAGATGGAGACTTTACATCTTTTGTACTTACCTGGATGGACTTGAAGGGCATTCTCTTTAGTAAAGTACCTCAAGATTATAAAAACAAGCATCCCATGTACTCAACACTAATTTGAAACAAGTACAGGCTCATAGAAGATGAAAAACACAATCAAATTCAAGAAGGGGAAAGGGTAGAAGGGAAGAGGTTCAGTAAACTCCCAACTAATGGGGACAACAAAGAGGGATACTGCACACCTCCTGGGTGAAGGACACAAATACAACTTGAACTTTCCCTAACAAATGCAAACAGTGTAACCTAATCATATTTACACTCATATTAATCTTAAATAGTAAACAGAAAATGAAAATTACAACTGAAATTATATAAACACAAAGGATTATTAGAGAATATTACAAACAATTATATTCTAACAAATTGCCAAACCTGGAAGAGATGAATAAATTTTTGGTCATATACAAACAACATACCAAGATTAACTCATGAAAAATAGAAAATCTATATAATGAATAATAAGATCAAAACAGTGAACTGATAAAAAGCTTACCCCACCAAAAAAAGAAGGACAGAATTTAATAGCTTAGCTGCAAAACATTAGACAGATCATTCACCATGATCAGGTGAGATTCATCCCAGGAACTGTTCAACATACACCAATCAATACATGTTCACATCACATCACATCAACAGACTGAAGAACGAAAATCACATGACCATTTCAATAGATGCTGAAAAAGCTTTTAAGATTCAACATCCATTGTGATAATAACACTCAACAAATTGGGAAGAGAAGGAAGTTACAGACCTACATGTGATCATAGTGAATGAGAAAATACTGAAAGCCTTTCCATTAAGATCTGTAAAAAGCAAAAAAGTTAACTTTTACCATTTCTATTTAGTGTTGTACTTAAAGTCTTAGCCAGGCCAAGTGGCTCATGCCTCTAATCCCAGCACTCTGGGAGGCTGAGGTAGGTAAAGTGCTTAAGCTCACAAGTTTGAGAGCAGCCTAAGCCAGAGCAAGCCTCCTTCTATAAAAATAGCCAGACATTGTGGTCCCAGCTACTTGGAGATCTGAGGCAAGAGAATCACTTGAGCCTAACAGTTTGAGGTTGCTGTGAGCTATGACACCAAAGCACTCTACAGAGGGTGAAAAAATAAGACTTTGCCAGAAAAAAAAAAGAAAAGAAAAGACCCTAGCCAGAGCAATTAGGCAAGGGAAAAAAAATCCAAATCAGAAAGAAATTAAATTATTCTTATTTGTAGAAGACATAATATTATATTGTTTAAAATCTAAAGAATCCACCAGAAAACTCTTAAAACTAACATAAAATTCAGTAAACATGTAGGACAAAAAATTAACCTAAAAAATTAATAGCATTTCTATACACTAGTGGTGATCAACCTGAAAAGGAAATTAAAAAAGCAATTAGATTTGCAGTAGCTATAAAAGAAAAAAGCCATATATCTTGGAACATATTACCCAGCAGTTCCACTAGACTACAGCAGTATTGTGGACTGTATATAATACTGCAGTCCTACAGTGGGATTGTGGACTGTATAAATAGCTTTATTTGATTTTTTTTTTAAACAAAGTCTTGCTTATAATGGCTTACAATGTCCCACTGCTGGGTGTGTGTGCATATATATATACATATATATAATACAATATACAATATGTATATTTGTATACTATATATATAATTGAATTCAGTATATCAAACAGAAATTGGCACTTTCATGTTTATTTTTGTAGCACTATTCACAATAAGTAACATACAGAATCAATCTAAGTGTCCATCAAGGAATGGATGATAAAGAAATATGGTATTTATCCCTAATGGAATATTATTCAGTTCTAAAATGGAATAAAATCCTGTAATTCTGAGCAACATACACAAACTTGGAGGTCATTATGAGCAGAAAGAAGTGAAATAAGCCAGACATATGAAAAGTATTGTGTGTTCTCTCTCCTATATCTGAACTAAAAAGACGGCTCTCCTGAAGGCAGACTGTAGACTGCTGTTACCAGAGGCAGGATGGAGAATGGGCAGTGGGATGAAGACCAGTTTCCAAGGTTACAAAAATAGACTTAGATAGAAGGAATAAATTCTAGGATGGGATGGTACAGTAAGGAAATTATAGTGAAAATTCTCAATTTTTCAAAAAATCTAGACTAGAAAAATTTCCATGTATCCAATGCAAAAAAAAGCAATAACTGTTTGAGGTGACAGGTATTCCAATTACCTTGATTTCATCATTACACATTGTATATAGGCATTGAAATATCACAGGTACCCTTCCGATATATACAACTTATAGATAAATTTTTAAAAAATAGGAAGAGTTATGAGAGAATAATAAGGGAGTAGGCCAATAAATTCAGAGGTTTAAGCGATCTTTTTTTATTGCATTCTTGGTAATTCTTATTCCCAGCTAACAGATTACATGACAGACAGTGATGGTGGAGGGAATAAGGATATCTTGATTCTAAACCAAAGTAAAGAGATTGTCATAAAAATATGGAATTGAGTAGATGACAAACTAAATTCTCTCTTATAAAGAAATTATTTCTGAACTCCAGATCTAATAATCTGCAATTCTCACAGCCTAGGGAAGTGCTCAGTTGTTTCTCAATAAATTTAAAATAAAATTCTGTGCTATGATGCCAATAGAAGTGAGAGAAATCATCTTTTCTTTGCATAAACAAGTAACAGATATCATTTAGTAATGCTCACTGGCTCTCAATTTATTACACCAATAGTATATTATATAATCATCTATATCATCAAACAATAGCTTCCTTGATTATGACCATATTTTTATTCAGTAATACAAAGATAAACAAATGAAGAAAATAAGGTGCTTTCCCAGGGAAAGGTAAATGAGTTCCATTTAGGCAGATACTTGTTAGAAAAATATACCTCTGTATGGGGTTTTATTTTTTAAATGATAAATTTAGTGAAAGCAGTATTATGGACTGTCTAAATAGCTTTATTTGATTAAATTTTTTAACAAAGTCTTGCTTATAATGGCGCAAGCAAATGAAAGCCGGTGTACAATAATTCCATTATACTATGTAATAATTCTAAGTGCAGCATCTTATATTTTGAAGAGAGATCATGAATCAGAACTAAATATATTACATTTTTAATCCCCAACCAATGAATAGCTATTATTTTCATTTTAACACTAGGAAGAATTAAGCTCAGGAGTTGTGACTTGCCCAACATGACATCTTGAAAGAGGCAGAGTCAAGATTCAAGCAGAGATTGGTCATTATCCAAAGCCTACGCCTATTCTAATATTCTGTGTCACCTGTACCAATTTAGTTATGTGATGAGTCCAAAATATACTTCGTATATTAGCATAATTGAACAAATACAAATGCTGTTATAGTTGTCCTTAGGTAAATTTGTTTATTAATAAAAAGTATTATTAAACATCTAATTCTATCAAAATGCAAACTGAAAGGTAAAAGTGAAAATAATTATGTCTATAGAGTAAAAATAATTTTTTGCATTCTTCACTTGATACTGAATTAAGCAATAGTAGGAGATTTTCAAAGATTATACATAGGTTAATGTGCACTGTTTTTATTGTTTACCTGGAGTCCCTAAATACTGACTTTGAATTATTATACTAATATTGAAATCACAGAATTCCAAAGCTGAAAAGTTTTGAACTTATGTAATGCCTTCATTTTTAGACATAAAAACTCACACTTGGGTAAGTAAGGTGACTCACCCAAGATTTAATAAGGATGAGAAAATAACTTTAAAACCTTTCCTACTTTTTATTTGATATGAGGCAGATTCAGATTTTCTTACACTCTAAAAACTACCCAGTGTTTTGCTAAAGTGGGGAGTGAATATTGAGTAATGAAAATATTGCTTGATTTTGATGATCCACATCTTTTTGAAAAATGTTTCCATGTGTCTTTACCTTCAAATCTGAATTGCTATGAGTTCTTTAGTCATTTTCCATTGATTATTTTAGTATTTTTGTTCTTTTATCCTTGTGCTGCAAGCAAAATGGGTAGCTATAATATAAAATTATATAACTATTATCTATAGTTGGAGAAAGTTAATTTTAATAAGTTTAAATTATATAACTATTATCTATAGTTAGAGAAAGTACTCTGCAATTTAAAGCAAAAGAAGATGTTTGGAAAATGAGTTATATAACAAAACAAAGCTATACAGAATCATATAAGGCATCCCATTGCGTGGACAATAGTCCAATTTTGCAATAGATGTATGCAAGTCTACAAAATTCATCACATGATTTAAAGGTGAGTTTTACTGCTAAGGTTGATAAATGTATTCCACATTAGAGCTGCAGTACTGAATGATTGTATCAGTAAGGCAGAGAGCATACTCTGAGTTATCAGAATAACTGTAATGGTCTATTGTTTCTCTCAAGAGAAAACTCCATGTACACCTTCATTAGAAAGGTCTAATTCCAAGGAAAGTTGAGTAGGACAACACATGGTAATACAGTGCTTAGTGTGTGACAAGTGTTATTTAAAATGATTTACATCTCCTAATTCATTTCCATCTCAAAGTAATGCTAGAAAATGGTTATATTTATCACCCAAAGTTATGGATGAATAACCAAGACATACAGAGGTTATCACTCTGGATTTCTCTACCATTGCTTCACTATTGTTCTTGAAAATTTTCAGAACACTAAATATTAAGTCCCCTAACTCAATCTACTCTGGATGCTGTTTGCAAACAGAAAAGTTCTATATAACCTTCCCATTGCTTAACAGTTAGAATATGTTTTATAGATGAAGCTGAGACTGACAGCAGATGGTGGTTGGAGAGAATCCAACATTCTCCCTCTGTTACTCGTACTTGTATCTTATAAGAATAATTTTCTAAGAACTTTAACTAATGAAGCCATTTTTACAAATACAGGTACATTTGGTATATGGCTTCTGCATATAAAAAAAAAGTAAGTCATTTATGTCAATGAGATCAACCATTTTGGTTCTGTGTTGTCGGAATTATCACTACAGCCTGTTCTTGCTCTTACTCATACTATCCTTAGTCCTTAAGTGAAGATATAAAATGTGGATATTAATTATTAATGTTTTTATTCTATGAGGATTCTGAAGGTTACATCAAGCTTTGCCTCTTTATTTCAGAAGAAAGGAAAAAGGTTCTAAACTAGTTAGAGATTTTCTAAAGTTCAAATATCGTAAGGTTAAAAATAGAGATTACTTTTTGTCTAGTAGTAGAAACACTCTTTATCACCAGGTATGATACAAAACCATTATCCCAGCAAGGCTGGATGCCTCAAAGGGTAGTAAAATTTCTCTTTCAAAGAGAAACCATTAAAAAAAATTAACGTGAGTAGATAAAAATAAAATAAAATTTGGAATGAATGGTCTATGAACTTGTTTTTACCAACTTTTTCATCTGAAAATGTGTTAAGATATCAACAAACTAAAGGATAATTTTAAATAAAGGAAATTATATGAGTTTGTTCTCACACCAAATTTTAAATTGGCAATTTTCCAAAATTATGTGTTTTAGTATAGCTCGAAATGATGCAGTTTGCAAAACAACCAGCTAGTGATTAGATGCTTTAATCTTTTGATAATCAAAGAAAATAATGTCTTGATTTAAAAGTTGAATAAATTATATAGAATTTATTTAGAAACTTTAGAATACGCATTTGATTCCTCACCAAATGAAAATAATACCTCATTACAATTAGAGTATTTGGATGTAAATTTACTTTTCATTCTAACAGAACATATTTATGAAACTTCATTTATTTCATACATCTTCTATGAAATGTATTGTTAATTGTATTCCAATTCACATGATAATCCAGGGTAAACCATCATTCTACATATAATTACATTAAAATCATTACCCATGCAGTAACATTTTTAAATAATGTTGATCATTACACTCAATCCTCTTCATCACTGCTAAAATTAATGTCTAATGATTTTTATACTTTTACTCCTCAATAGATTTACAATTATATTTTTACTCTCTTTGGAGGGGTAAAAGGCTACAGTTACTTTTTTTTATAAGTCAAACTACTTATTATGGTTACATTTGAATAAAATTTGGGGGCACAGCTTATAACAAAACAAAACTTATTTTCACATTTCACTTCCTCTTGAGAATGTTAGAATGGGTTATTCATCGTTGAATATTTTGTTTTGGAAAGTTACATTTAATCAAAAAACTAATTCATGACTTGATGTGGGGTATTTAAAAAAAAAAAAGGTGCAGAAGAGAAATTACCCCTTTCTGGAACTGACCTGTGAATTTATCTGGAGAGTAATGCAGAACCGTTTTAAAAATTATTATATGTTATATACAAAGTGTGTCTGCAGTGACTGTTACCACTAACCACAGCCTTGCTGTTACAAGTCTAAAACCAGTGAAAAAATCATATATTTTAACTTGAAAATTAGTATGTGGTATGTAACCTATTTACATATTTATATAATATACTCATATATAAAATTACTTACCCTGTGTGTGTCAATTAACCATTGCTCCTTAAAAAAATCTTGATGGACAACAATTCATCCTTTACACCTTTAACTGAAGAAAAAGGCATTAGAGAAGGTCATGGGTAGAGACCTGTAGAATTGGTGACACTGGGCAAGTGGATGATATTGCCAGAAATCAAATTCCTCTGCATTTGTAATGATCAGAATACAAGGAGGAGACACAAAGCAGAACACACAGATGGTTTTGCAGAGTAATGATAAAGACACGAAGGATTTTAAAAAACATATTAGAAGAAGGTGTTTTATTTTCTTAAGCTGTCATTGACCATTTTGATGGGTATTTGACAAGTATATTCCCAGCAATTTTTCATAAATGTTAGAAAGAATTTCTAATGAAACATCACATTCTTTTAATTTTAAGAATAATTAAAGCCAATTCAGTGCCTTTGTTTCACCATCGCTCAATCCTGTAAACCTTTCCTCCTTCCACAGTCACAGATGGTTGATCTCTTCCACTTTGAAAGTATCTTCTTGTCCCTGGATTCTATCTGCCTGTGTTCCTGTCACATCCTGAATTCGGTGGACCCTTTACCTCTCCCATGTTCTTTCCTTATCACTGAAAGACATCATTCCCCAGTCTTTGGCCCTCAACTTATTGTTCCCCTACTCTTTTTGAGCAATCTTATTTATTCCTTCTAATGGCCACCCTATGAATTGAACATTGAGGACAGAAATACTACTTTTAAAACACTGTATCTTTGACCATTCTCTCCTGTTTAACGCTAATGCTTTCATTATATTCTCTGTCTTAAAGAAAACTTCACTATACAACAAGGGCTTATACTCTTCACCTCCTTAATTATTTACAAACACCATCACTTGATTTGATTCCTTTTTATTTTATCTACACCAAACATGGGGGGGGGGGCCCCCCCCAAAGATTGCAAGCAAGTCCATTAGCATGATTTAAGAAGAGTAACTGAAGTAGCTGGAGATACATACATACATACATATGTATATGTATCCATATACATTTTTGTTATTGTTGTTAAGCAGTCTGGGGCAAGGTTCAAACCCA
>CAUYQV010149445.1:0-44136 GCA_963574575.1 Galagoides demidoff
CTATAACTGAGAAAATGACATGAAGGCTGTGTTGATCAGTTTGATGGAAGTATTTCGGTTTGCATGCGAAAACCCCACACTGTACCCCAGAAGTGCATTAATGTACATAGTTACCATTCAATAAAATTTAAAAAAAAAAAACAACCCATCACCCTCTAGCACATTTGGCTTGTACCTCTGGACCAATACCAGTGGTCCGAGGGAGGAGTGTGTGTATATGGGTTGTCTCAGAGACCTTTTTGCTGGGTTCCACCTGTGCCCTCAGAGTGCGCCCTGTTAAGAACTTTGTTCCTCAAGCACTCACCACCAGAAGATGCTGCTGCATTGCCTTCTGCAATCCTAATGCAACTCTGCTGACCAGCCCCCTCAGAGGCCTCATTTCCCCATGGGGGTTATTACATTTCTTTTGTTATTAAGTTTGGAACATTTCATTCCCATCCCAAGAGGCCTCCTGATACAGTGCGAGGCTGACAATGTACCTGTCTTCAGACTTTTCTGCCGTCTTCTGTTGGTGGGTTCTTTATATTGTTACCTTTTTTTTTGGTGTTTAATGAAATTCTTTCTATGGACAACTGCTGAGGTTTATAGGACTTCAATATTCTCCTCCTGATCAATAAAAGATATGCTGAAATATATTTTGGGCGTTGGGCGGAGGAGCAGTTCCTTGGGGTAGGTAGGTATAGGTGATGACCTTGATAGGTTTTTGTTTTGATTTGGACATGATATTCAAGAGCCACACAGAATACAAGCTGAGAGACTGAACTCTCCCCCTCTTGCTTTCCGTTTAAACCCAGAACATTCCTCCTGGGCTGCTTCATTCACACATTCATTCGCTCATTGATTCTTCATCGTCCCTGTTTGGATGTGCCACGTGCCAAGTCTTCTGCCAGATTCTGGGGACAGAAAGATCAGGACAGCAAAAATTCTGTCCTTGAGGAGTTCACGGTCTTGTTGAGATGAGATTTAAAACGATTCATCAATTCAAGAATATTGGATTTCTCCAAAAGCTACTATAGGGAAAAAGATAATTATCCAAAGTCTTTAAATCTGTTACCCACTTTAATTGATTTAATTAGGTAAGAGTCATAGAACTGTAATGTTGGACAGGGCCCAGAAGGCATTTATTCCTGTTTCTTTTTGCAGGCTTTGGGCTACACTTCACTCAAATTATCCCCTAAACTCATACATTTTGGAAAAGAGCAGTATTTCAGAGGACTATAGCATTTGCCCCATTCTGATAAAATTCTCAGGAAGCAAACCATAGCAAATGTTTGCCCTGTAGGAGACAGACATATGCCTGGTCTCTGCCTTCATAGATCTGATGGGAACTTCTCATACACACACACATACACACTCGCAAAATAGAATCTCCGTAAGTTGTGCTATTGAGATTGTATTAAATACATGTGATAACCACAGAATGGAAAATAAAAACATGGCTATAATATGATAAGGACTCTTTGAGAATTCTTTCCATTTTCAAAAAAAGAAACTATCTCAGCATTTGTCAAATCCTGTTTTGCTGCAACACAGAGGCATACCTTCTGTTTAGTTGGCATTTTTGCACCATGCCAGCCAGTCAACAACATGGCTTAAGCATCTGCTCTATGCAGATCTCAGATGATCCCAGGAAGGCTGTGGTTGAGTGTTGGAAAGGGGTTGGATGCAGAATCGCAGAGCTGGGGTTCGGATGCTTACTTGTTCAGTGATCATTTTGAAGTTTGTTTTCCCCTGTCAGCAAGACCAGCTTCATAGGATCATTGCAGGGATTTGACGAGTTTGGGGGTGTGAAGGCAGGTTGTAAGTTGTAGGACACACGTATCACCTGCCATTGCTTAGTGGAAATGTTTTCTCATGATCATAGATTAGTGAAGATGGTAGGACCCGTAGAGCCCTTTAACCCAACATAAATTACCCTGTCCTTTTCCAGTGCAAGAGCATTCAGCGGCTTCCCCTTATGTTAGGATGGAGTCTACGCCTCTGGATATGGCTTCTGAGGCTTCCTGCCAAGCTTTCCAGCGTCATTTCATCCTCCCTACTGTGGAGCAAAAGTATGTTCTTTGGCAGTTTCTGAAATAGCCAAAAATGTATCCTCAGGACTCCTCTGGTTGTAAGGTCCACTCATTTCTCCTCTCGCTCACCTGGACACTCCTTCATCACCCCATACACCTGTCTCAGTCCCCAGTTCATGCAGTTGCTCTTCCTCAAGTTCCCATCAGATCTGTGAAGGCAGAGACCATGCCTATGTCTGTCTCCTATACCAGGATTTCTCCAACGTCTAAAATTATATTGGCTCCATTGTAAGGTGGCAACAAATTCTTTTTATTGAGCAGATGGATGTTCACATAATATTTATTATACTCTGTATCTCATGGGAGTCTTTGGTTTAAGTGACAGAAACTACTTAAATGGACTTATGTGTGCATTGGAACTTAGTGGTTCATATAACCAAGAAATTCAGGGTAAATGGCTTCAGGTATGGCAAGCTCCAGGAGCTCCACATATGTCATCAGAAATTGGTCTGTCTTTGATGATGCTATTTTGTCTGCATGGATTCATTTTCCAGTTATGAGCTTGGGGCCCAGGTAGGATTTGTCCCATTGGAATCATATGGACTCAAAGGAGGAAGGAGTGGGATGAACAGGAGGAAAATGAGGGTACATAGGAGCAAGCAGTAGTTGCAGACGCCCATCCCTGGCTATGGGCTTCCAAGTATGGGGCTTCTCTCATCTGTGTATTTCCAGTGTCTGTTCCAGAGTATGGCACACAGTAGGCGCTCAGGAAAGTTTGCATATTGATACATGAGTGATTTATTTTCCCTTATTTATAGGATGGAGCTTCTGTAAACCCATAGAGACATGCAGTTCTATTTACACTGCCTCCTGCCTCACCCTCTGTTTCACTTTCTCTTTACCTGTTGGCAGGATCCGACGTCTACCTTCTTCCAGTTTGGCGCATCCATCCAGCAACAAGCTACAGTCATGATGAAGATCATGCAGGATTATGACTGGCATGTCTTCTCCCTGGTGACCACCATCTTCCCCGGCTACAGGGACTTCATCAGCTTTGTCAAGACCACCGTGGACAACAGCTTTGTGGGCTGGGACATGCAGAACGTCATCACCCTGGACACCTCGATGGAGGATGCAAAGACGCAAGTTCAGCTGAAGAAAATCCATTCTTCTGTCATCTTGCTGTACTGCTCCAAAGATGAGGCTGTCCTCATTCTGAGTGAGGCTCGCTCCCTTGGCCTCACCGGGTATGATTTCTTCTGGATTGTCCCCAGCTTGGTCTCTGGGAACACAGAGCTCATCCCCAAAGAGTTTCCATCAGGACTCATTTCAGTCTCCTATGATGACTGGGACTACAGCCTGGAGGCCAGAGTGAGGGACGGAATCGGCATCCTCACAACGGCTGCATCTTCCATGTTGGAGAAGTTCTCCTACATCCCCGAGACCAAGGCCAGCTGCTACGGGCAGGTGGAGAAGCCAGAGGCCCCAATGCACACTTTGCACCAGTAAGAAAAGGCTCTTTATTAGTCTCCCAAAGTGGGATCGGAATCTTGTGGTGTTGTTATCTGTTTGTTTACATACTGCTTGATGCAAATATGCATGGAAAACAGATAATTCTGTGTGTCCTTATGGGATTTTTTTTTTTTTTTTTGCAGTTTTTGGCCAGGGCTGGGTTTGAACCCACCACCTCTGGTATATAAGGCCAGAACCCTACTCCTTTGAGCCACAGGCACTGCCCTCCTTATGGGATTTTCAGTTTGTTCTTCCCTTCCCTCATCTCCTTTGTTCATAAGTAACATCATACTTTAACTGTTTTCTGAAACTTATTCTTTTTTTCCTTTTTTTAACTCAACAATATCTCTTGGAAACCTACACCTTGGATCTGTCTCCCATCTCTCACCTATCTGTCATCTGTCTATAGCTACATCTAAAGCAGGTCAAACTTTTTAAACAGGGGGCCCAGTTCACTGTCCTTCAGACTGTTGGAGGGCCGGACTGTGGGCCCCGGGACGAGTTGGCTGCTAAGCAAGACAGGCAGCGGCAGCAAAAACACCTGGCGCGCCAGATAAATGTCCTAGGCAGGCTGCATGTGGCCTGTGGGCCGTAGTTTGAGGATGCCTGATCTAAAGTATATTGACATTCTCTGTAACTCACAAGGACTTTGACAGGTCCAACTCCAGAGCCCATATCATATTCCTCAATATGGATTTACCATGATTGATTTATTCTGTCTGCATAATCATAGATATTTAGACTTTCCCCCAGACTTTTCTCGTTAGAAGGTAAACTGTAATGATAGTCATTATGCTGCCTGTCTTTTTAGGCCCATGTGGTGGTGTTTTTCTAGGGTTGATTCTAAGAAGTGAGATTTAGGGTCATAAGGTGCATGTATTTTAAAATTTAAATATCTATTGCCTATTTATCCTGCAAAGTAATTATACCAATTTGCATTCTCACTGACAGTTTGTGAAGTCACCCGATTTCCCACATCCTCACCAACACGTTATGCTTTGGAAAACTGCCCGCGCTGGTTTCCTGGTCTCTGGTTGACTTTGTATCTGGATTTCTTCCCTTCTCATAGCCTGAGTATTTTTGTAGGTCATTGGAAACCTTGGCAAACATCGCCCTTAGAGCTGCACTATACTCCATCACATGGGGGCATCATGATTTATTTAACCAAGTTAAATTTTATGTTTCTGAAAAGTGTCATTGTTCCTTGTGGTTGTCATCACGGCTCAGCTGTTGAGATTTGGAAGGATCACTCCCACACTCGCTTTGCATGTTTTTTGCTTGAGATTCACTGATTTATTTCATGCTTCATTCTTCTGATAATGAGCTACGTGGTATTGTGATTATGTGACTAGATTCTGAAGTCAAGCTTGTCTGGGTTCCAATCTCTCATTTCATCCACTTTCCATATGACTTAGGCAATTATATTACTTTTCTCGGCCTCACACATTCATCACAAGGTGACGATAATACATCTGATTTTCTAGGCAACGTTTCTCAAACTTTGGTGTGCATCAGAATCTCTGGGAAGGCTTGACAAAACACACATTGCTGGGCTCGAAGCTCAGAGTTTCTAGTGGATTAGTACACCTGGGGGGGACTCCCAAGAATTTGCACTTCTGTCTAGTTCATGGGTGATATTGGCGTTGCTGGCCTAGCAGCCAGGCTTCGAGAACCAAAGTCCTATGTGTCCAATGAAGTGATGTGAAGAACTGCAGTCCAGTGATTTCCACCCAGTTATCACTTAATATCTTTCAGAATGGTGAAGTTTCTGGTCATCAGAAATTACACTTAGTAGAATGTTTGTTTATTGCCAGCAGATTACCATGTCACTCTAAAATGTCTCTGCAACGTTTTAAGATGTCGATTCTGCCACGGTTCAGAAGTATCCTGCAACTGGGGCTCTGTGTGTGTGTACGTACGTGCACGTGTGATGGAGTATGTGTGTGTGTTTGTGCACATATGTGAACGTGTGAGAGAGTATGCAGTTTACTTCTGTACAATTGACATACACCTGAAAAACAAGCTCTTGGATTAAGAACTCATGCTCCTTTGACATTTTCCTTTCCCTCTTTAGCAATCCTGTTTCTATGTTGCCACTTTTCGCATTTTAAATAATTGTCCAAATACCAGGAAGGAACTCAAATAAATCTATGAGACGGAGTCTCTTAGGAAGACAGGATCACTGCAGCCCAAAGGCAAGAGCTGGGATAACAAATGCTAACACCCCATAATGAGATGTGCTCTGCAGCTGGAATATTCAGGAATAGATAATTTTGATGGAAATATAACTCAATTTTAGGGCAATTGAAATATAATACATGCAGGAAAAGGAATTGGAGAGGGATGATTGGCAAGGCATTTAGAGCCTTTTCTGGAGCCCACTCTAGATTCTATTCTTTGAAGAAAGAAAAGTCCTACTGCCTTGAAATGCTGTTGTGCTCTTCCCGTATCGAGTGTGGTAAATCATCATACACCTCTGGGTGTTTAAGGAAGCTTCTCTCCATCCGTGGAGGGCTGGTAGTGGTCACTGGTGTGTATACGAGCAATGTCTCCTCACCACCCTCTCCCCCCACCATGATGTCTCTAACGTCCACCCCTAGAAAGAGTGGAGATGGCTGCCCTTGGCTAGAGTATCCATCATTCCTTCCATCCAACAGACCCTATGTTGGCCCCCGGAATACCTAGACAGATTAAGATATCACTTCTCTCCTTTAAGAACTTATAGTCTGATGAAGATGGGTAGAATTTGTCTATGGATAAACTCAGTTAATAAGAATTCTTTTTTTGAATACTGAAGAAAAAAAAAACAGTACAGAAAAATACAGAATCTGATGAAATACCCAACCCAACATTCACCACCAAGAAGGAAGGTTAGAAAGTCAAAGGGTAATGTTTATTTCAACATTTTAAAAGAAACAAGTGATGATAATGTACAAGTCCTAATCATGCCTCTCCCCAGTCCCACTTTTCTCCTCTTGTCTTTGTGGGAGGGAAAAACCCTGTGAAGAATTTGGTATATATCTAAATCCATGTCCATGCTCTTGTGCTTTCAATACATATCTCTTTATTCCCAATTCTTTTTTAATGTACACAAGTAGTATCTACTGTATGAGAATTTCCTTTACTTCAACCTTATGTTTTCAAGATCTCACCATGAAGACAATTATAATTCCAAGACGCTTGTCTTAATTGCCGTTAGGTAGTCTATTGTATAAGTGTTCTAACTTTTTTAAAACAAACCATTCCCCTTTGATAGACATTTCGGTTGTCAATAGTAAGGAGTCCCAGTTTGGATAGCCGGGGACTGAGAACAGGTGTATCTGTTGCTTGTGTTAGATTCACCACCTTGTTCAGTGGAAACCCAGTTAGAGATTCTTCGTTTCAAGCTTTAAAAAAATTATATTTTCAGCTAGATAAAAAAGTCTTTCTTTGCAAAATATCTGGTAAACAAATAGTTCTAATGAGGAGGATACAGATCGCTTCGGAAGAGATTCAGAGGAGTTCATACCTGATGTTACCTGATGAGCTACTGAGGGGGACCTGGGCTCCAGCTTTGACTCATTGAGAACAACATCTTGAGGCCAGCTAGACATCTCACTCGGTCATCCCCACAGACTTTATTTAAAATCTCATGCAAAGAGCTTGTGCAGTTAGGGCATTATAACCAGGCCTTATTGCTCATGAGGCTGGTGTGGTACAAGGGGCTGCTTGCAAGGGATGGAATATTCACGACCTTACCATTGACCTGTTTTTGGCCACGGGATTCCAGAAAGAAAAAGTTTAAGAGAAAGGGGAGAATTTCCTTTATATTTAATATTCCTGATTTTACAGAAGACACTTTGAAAAGAGCAGTCAGCATTTTCTAAAGTTCAAAAATAGCTCAGCCATGTTATATAACCTCCTCCTTGTTACTGCAAAGTTATTAAACATCTGTCCCTTCACCAAGCACAGAGCACGTCACTGGATTAACTCCCAGAATTGTGACGGTAAACCATTACCTATTTTGATGGTATGGACCCTGGGCTGGTCTGTCCAGTTCATGAGTGGCTGGGGCCTCCTGGGAGGCTTGTGGCACCACGGTTAAGAGCACAGGCTCTGGTGACAGGCTGCCTGGGTTCGAATCTCTGATCTGCACTTTCTGGGACCTAAAACTTTGGGGGAGTCACTTAACTCCTCCAAGTCTGCTCCCGTAGGTGCGATACGGAGATAAGAAAAACACTTGCTTCTTAGAACACTGCCTGGTGCATGGTTACTATCACTGATGAAACTTAGGAAGTCATGAGTGAAAGAAATGTATCTGCATGCCCAAACCCATGATATTAGCATTCATTCATTCATTCAAAAAATGTATTTAGTGCCTTACGTGTGCTAAGCACCACTGATCCACACATAGGTGGTGAGATGCAGAGAGGCCACCCAGTAAATACTGAGTATTGCAGAATTCTCTTTCATCCATTTTTTGCCCTGAGGTTTGGAGACCTGTGGAGTATTCCACAGTAGAGGCCCAGCCCAGCAGGTTGAGGGGATAGGAGGAAGGGGAACATCCTGGTGGTGAAGCACAGCGGCTAAGGAAAGAGAAGGAAAATCTGGAGGACTCAATGCTCTGTGAATATTGTCCAGGCTTCTTTTTGGTAGGTTCACTCTTTCCTCTGGTGCTGACGCCTCTAACTGTGAAAGCCTATGTTGGCTCTTGGCTGGAGCATGTAGACCCAGAGGAAGTTCATAGCATGTTTTAGGACTGTGGTTTTGTGAGATGCAGAACATTAAATCGGTGCTGTGAGTGGTGTGTGTGCACTTACAGGCACTCGCACATGAGTTTGTGCATGTGTGTGCTTTTGTGTGTGTGTGTGAGAGAGTCAGATAGCTCTCTCTTCTTGTTGTCACAGCATTGAATGAAAGTGTCTATGCAAAATGCTTAGCTGAGTGCCTGGCTCATGTCACCAGCATTTGTCACGGCATTATTACTTTCTTCTTGTTATTATGACCATCGTCATCATCACTGTAACTTTAGTTTACACTTATTATACTGTCTGCTATGCACAAGGTAGGGAAGTGGGAAATGGAAGTGGATTTCACTCTCAGTTTTTCAGCACTGCTTTACTGCTGTATTTTCTGTGACTCCTGTGTTAGTCAGGGCAGCAGGACGTGGAGCAGTTATGCAAATTCAAGCGCTCACGAGAACCTGTAACACATGAATGGGCAAAACCATCTTTTCCTGGTGGAGTTATGAATTGGTCTCAAGGGGAAGTGGTTTGGCCTTAATTGGTGATACATGGCTTGACCATTCATGTGCTTTATATTAACTTCTTTTACTTACAAGGTTAGGCTCTGGCTTTCAGAAGCAACAACATCATAAATTATTGCCTGGACAGACAGGGAAATCAGAAGGAAGATCTGTGTGTGAGAAAGAGTTTAATTCATGTCTGAGTCACGCTGATATTTCTTTTAATCTTTGAAATAACCACAAGAAAAACTGCTGGTTTAATGACCCATTAAGACATTGTACTAAGTCTCATTGGCATATTTTTATTTGATAATCTGAATTTTTACTGTTTTTTTTAAATGCCAATAAAAGAGCCTGCTCTGTTAATTCTCTGAGAATTGACCAGAGTTAAAACTTCCCTGGGTGAATGTGATAACTCTTTGCAAATATTTACCTGGGGGATAACCACATGCTCAACAAACATTTCTGGCAATGTCGTCAGGCACCCCAGAGATCGAGCTGTCCTATGAGCCTGTGGTACCCCTGAGTGGGACTCTGGACTCAGCAATGGAGAAAAAGGCTGAGCCTCAAAGCAAATCAGTAGGAGATAGGTCGTGAGAGAATCTGGGGGCCTGTGGCAAACTGGCAACAGAGAGCACGTTCCCCAAGGCTATGCGACTTTGTGGAATGTGGTTTTAAACAGAGCTGTGCTTCAACCCTCTTATCATCTAGGTTATACTGGGCAAGTCATGTAACTTCTTTGAACCTCCATTTCCTTGATGGTAAACAGGGGATGACAATGATGACAATTAAACGCGTGTAACACACCTAGCCAAGCATCTAGGATATAGCTGGCACTGCGGATGTCAATCCCCCTCCTTCCCTGGAGCTGCACTTGCCTCCTGTGTGTCCTGAAGGGACCATGAGAGGTGGCTCAGCTCACTGGGTACTCAGGCTGAGTGCTAAGTTAACAGCCTCTCTTCAGCAGCACCATCTCTTGTTTGTGGCATCTCTCCTGGAACACAGCCTTCCCTGTCTTGGCTGGAAGTCAAAAGAACCATGTGCCAACCCTGCAATGCAAGTCAATCATTTCCAATTGGCACCCAGTGAATAGCCTGACAAATGGTAGGAGCCTGATGCTGGCACCTTGGAAGGACCACAAGTTGGCTGTGCCTTTACCTTGAGGGAAAGGTGGTTTGGGTTGTTTTGGGGTCACGCATAAGCACCAATATTGTTCGAATTTGCCTTCAGCCTGATGTACATCATTGGATTTCAGAGCCAGCTCGCTTAATGAAAAGGTTGATTACTGGAGAAGTTTTCATTTGGAAATGTGGTAATTTGGTGATGTATACTAATTATTTGCTGAAAGTCTCTCCTTGTCAAAAGATAAAGCAAATAAAAGCTTTATTACTTAATTACCCTGTTATCTCAGGGGTGAGAGGTCTTCATGCCAAAGTGTGGGTACCAGTTCGGAGACTGTGGTATAAGTTTGATGACAGTGAGGCTGTGGATTCAGAGAAGTGGGTGGGCTTAGTGCACCGACTTATAGTTTGGGTATAAAATTAACGATACCTGATGGGTGAACATGATGTGATAAAAGAGATAGAATTATCACTAATCTTTTACTTGTGCAGCGGAAGAGATGGTGGAGCCTTTTACTAAACAGAAAATAACGGGGAAGAAAGTTGGGAGCCCAAGAGCCAGGAATGACATCTAATTCCAGACATGTTCAATTGGACATATTTTCAAGGTATCTGAGTGGAAATCTCAAGGAGGTAGTTGGCAAGAAGAGTCTGAGCTTAGACTGGAAATACAAAACGCAGGGTTTAAGCTTATTGATGGCAGTTAAAGCCCCAAGATTTGGCAAGATCACTGAAGGTGGGAGGAAGGGCCTGGATTGAAACCATGAGGAACTTCTACATTAATTGGTAAATAATCCCTCCAGGGGCAGGAGAATTGTAGAGATATAGTTGGGCTGTGAAATCCAGTGGCTTTGCTCACAAGGAGACTCTCTACTCCCAGTTTTTTTATTTTGTTTGAAGCCTGGGGGCATCAATACAGTGTCTGCTCCATGCTAGACCCTGTAATCAGTATAATACCGTAAACCCCCAAAGATGTATGACCCACGGCCATGGCTAATCTCTCTGGGTTTAGTCAGTGCAACCTATTAGGGTTAACCAAACCAGCAGTTTTATTTAATCAATACATTGAGAAAGTAAAATTGATTACGTGATAAACTGCCAGTGAAATCATCTCAGCGGTGAGTCCTTTGAGTCCCAGGAAACCGGTAGCGACTGGGCTTGAGCCATGGCACTAGTGGTGAGCTACACTTTGGATCAGGTCAATGAGTAGGTGATAGTTTAGGCAGGGGGAGAAACTCTGCCTTTGTTTCATTCTGGACATGATTTGGGAAACATCTTTTGTCATACAAAATGACAAAGTTAAAAATTCTTTCTACCCAAAGGGAGATGCACGTGGCAGACTGGGAAGGGGCAGGTGCCGAGGGCTGATTTATGCACAGGTGGTTCTTGGTTTGCTTCCCTGAGAGAGTGTCTTTCTATGTACCACCTTCTATATAGGACACAAGCCCTCCTTGTTGTCTCTTCCAGGTAGGGGCTGGAAAGCCACCTGCTCTCTGCCTTTCCCTCCCTGCATCTCTGCTTTCCTCTTCTCTTGGTTCCATGTGGATGCTGCCTGACTGCAGGTGTGCCTACACCCCCGTCCAGGTTTCTGGGGCCTCCAAGCCTGGCAGGGATCCCAGGAATGGAGGAGTCGCTGTCCAGCTTGGTGGTGCTAGCTGTGTTCTGCGTGGGCATGGGAAGCTGGCCGTATTTTTACACAGGCCTCAAAGTTTGGTGAATGAACTGGCAGATCTGTTGATGTCTGGTGCACTATTGTCCAAATCCCAAAGCCAGTTTCCTGAGGATTTGCTTCATTTGGTTAAGTCCTGGCCAAACACAATGAGCAAACACACACCTCTCAGCTCCCACCTGAGGGAGAACTGCTCTCCTGGGACAGGTGCTCATTTTCTTTTCCTTTCCATCACTATTAATTAAAGGAAGTTTTAAATTTTTAATTTAAAAATGTCTCATATGTGTGATGGGCTAGGAAGAATTTCAAGTTTTATAGGTTATATTATGTAAGACATGTGCTATAATGAAAAGAAGATGGTATTCTAAAGACAAGACCAATTATGTATTGTTTGCCTCCTATGTACCAACCAGTTTGATTATATTACCTTTAATCCTTAGGTATGAGTTAGGATGTTTTTACTGCAGGTGACAATCAGCTTAATTCAAAATTATGGCCTTGAATCATTTCGCAAAACAGAAATTCCAGAAGTAGTTGGACTTCAGGTACAGTGTGATCAAGGTTCTGGTCATGTTCCCTATGATCACTTGATTCCACTCTTTGGGGAGTGTGGTCTTTCTTCTATAAGTGGCTTCCCCATTACCTCAAGTTTACTTTCAACAACTCCTGGAATGCCTTCTTTGTTAATGGTTAAACTAGGTCATGCATCAATCTTCTGGTCAATAACAGTGATTTTGGAAATGCCATGCCACCATTGGCTTAATTCTAGAGTCTTGACCCAGTCACTGTGAAGGCAAAAAGGATGAGGTTAAACCAAGCCAGAACTACTCCTGGAGCTGAGAATGATGTAAACTTCTCCCAAGTCCTGTGGGCTCTTATGGGAGATAAAAAGTGTCAATGATATTTGAGTTCTGTTAAGAACAAGGAAGAACCTCACACCTGTAATCTAGCACTCTAGGAGGCCAAGGCAGGCAGATTGCCTGAGCTGTGGAATTTGAGACCCACCTGAGCAAGAGTGAGATCCCGTCTCTACTAAAAATAGAAAAAGTATCTGATCACTGGAGTGGCCACTTGTAGTCCCAGCTACTCAGGAGACTGAGGCAGGAGGATCCCTTGAGCCCAAGAGTATGAGGTTGCTGTGAGCTATGATGCCACAACACTCTACCAAAGGTGACTGAGTGAGACTCTGTCTCAAAAAAAAAAAAAATGAGGATGCGATAAGTGAATTCTGGGAGACTAACAGAAAATCAATTATAAACCAGAGTAACTCATTCTACAGATTAGGAAACTGGGACTAGGGAAGTTACACAACTTGACAGAAGCCACATAGCTATTATAATATAAAATGGAGCCAGAATTCAAACTAGTAGAGTACTTTTGAAGGCTATAAATTGACCTACATGGTGCATGTCTTTAACTCACAGAGTGTTTTTACTGTTTCCAAAAGTTAAGAAAGTCTTGATGTTTAAATGTTACAAGATTTCACCAAAATTTTATTTTTAGCTTATCATGAAAAATATGAAGATATGGTGATAAAACTTTCACATTCCTGCCCAGTGATGTACAACTGGAAGCTTGAAGTGACTTTCACCTTTTGATTGAGAAAAACCTCCCCCAAGCTTGGCACCCATAGTACAGTGGTTACGGCACCAGCCACATACACAGAAGTTGGCAGGGTCTAACCTGGCCCAGGCCAGCTAAAGTACCAATGACAACTGCAACAAAAAATAGCCAGGCATTGTGGCAGGTGCCTGTAGTCCCAGTTACTTGGGAGGCTGAGGCAAAAGAATTGCTTAAGCCCAAGAATTTGAGGTTGCTGTGAGCTGTGATGTCATGATACTCTACTGAGGGTGACATAGTGAGACTGTCTCAAAAAAAAAGAAAAGAAAAGAAAAGAAAAGAAAGGCCTACCCAGGGGACTGTAGTCTTCACCTGAATCACCACCCATTCATATCACTTCCATGGTTTCTTTAAACATTTTATTTTATCATATACTGTCCTGTATTTATTTATTTATTGGAGTTTTTGGTCTGGGCTGGGTTTGAACCACCACCTCTGGTCTATGGGGCCAGCGCCCTACTCCTTTGAGCCACAGGCACCGCCCGTGTCCTGTATTTATTTTTTACTTTTATCATAATTATCTTATTTTAAAATATTATCAGAACAAGAACCTGATGATTCTTAAGACCAGTAGATGTTCCAAGGAGCAACAGCAGAAGATTTTTGTATCTCTCCTCTAAGGACATTTATGCCTGAGTTGGTACCAGATCTGTGGACAACCTAAGTCTCTCTCATCCTGCATGCTTGCTGCTTTCTTGCTCAAACATTTCTACTTAAAGCCGCTGGTGAAATTGTATAAGCATTGCTGGTTTATGATTTTCTGTGACCAGATGCTTCCTGATTAGAGAGGTGCCTCTAATATTTTATCCATATTTCCACAAAACAAAAAATAAAGATGGCTTTCAGAGTTTTCTGGGACTTTGTCATTTTAGGTGGCTGTAGTTTATAAACTTTCTTCTTTGTTCGACTTATAGGTGATAATTTGAGTTGTTTCTGCATGGAGTGGCTTGCCCAAAGGCAAGAACTTATTCCAGGAGAGTTGCCATCTATAAAATTGGCTTAATTTGTGTACATTCTTTAAAGCTGGAAGAAAATTTTTTCTCTGATGGGAAGGGGGGTGGGTGTCCAGCTTTTCTGCAGTATTATGAAATGTGTGAAATGACTAGCATTCATTAAATTCTAGGAATTTATTACATGAAAAAGACCTTTCATTAAAGTTATACCTTGGCAGAAACCCAGGCCTCTTTGGGAACCTGTTCTTCCCTCAGGCATAAGGTATATTTTCCATTACCAAGTTACATACGTTTGACCCTTTGCTTAGTCATGAATTGAGGTCCACATGGAGTTTGGTAGGTATGAGGACATGAAGAATGTGCTTTCTGACAAAAATAATGAAAAATTGGGTCCAGATGGGGTGTGGGTGTAATTCTCAGGATAGCCACATTCCCTGCCCTCATCAGAGGCTTTATATGATGGTGGAAATATTATTCAAAGTAAGATTTAGGATGTGGGGTTTAATCCATGCACGTTCCTATAGACGGGTATAATCTTTGTTAAGATCCTTAACTTTTCTTGCTCTAAGACTTCTTATCTGCCAATTGATGGGGTTGGGTACAATAATCTGGAAGTAAATTGCAAGATGCCAGAGCAGGGCAGGATGCTGGAAGTCACTTAGGACAATCATTATTAGTTATTTTTTTCTTGTTCATAAGGAGGCCTTGGGTGCCTGTAATACCATCCCAGTCCCTAGGGTGTAAGCAGTCATTCCAACCCATTTTCCCTTTTCAAGAAAACATTAGAACATTAGAGTAAGTGAGGAAAGCAACTGTGCTCTAATTCATATTTTTAACAAACACTTCATAAAATTTGGTTCAATTTTATAAAAACATATTAGTTGCAATAGATTATTTTCAACTGGCTTTACAAAATCAGAATTATAAATTATTTCTCTCTGCTGTATTGCAGATGAGGAAATGGAAGCCCCAAAGAGACGGGGTTAATTTTTCACTGTCTGGTTAATGGCAGAGACATGATAAAAGCCCAATTCTTCTCCTCCCAGATCTAAGTGTGCTGCTTCTCGGATGCTCAGTCTTCTTTCTCTCTTTTTCTCATGATTAATAGTAATAATGTGATGATAAAGAACTTGGGCAACCCTGCCCTTTTTATCTTTCCGTACTAGTACCTAGCACAGCATAGACACTTGCTAAATACGTGATGTGTAAGTGAATAATGGCCATTGCTAACACAGCCCTCATTCAGATCCAGGTGCTGTGTGGAGGATTTCTGTATGTACCATTTTATTTTACTCTCACAATGTCTCTGTGAAATAGGTTGTACTATTCACAATAGGTTGTACTATTATTCCATTTTCATATGAGAAAAAGATCTCAGCAAGGAAAATGGCTTTCTCAGGCTCACTTAGTGTTAAGATCAGGATCAAGAGGATCTCTCTGACTTTGACACCTGATCCTCTGATTCTCTGGCTTCTCAGAGTAGAGAAACACATTTCTCCAGGTGTGTCATGAGGCCTAGGACACCTCCCAGTGCCACAGTGTGCATCCAAAGATCCTCCTTCCCTTGTGTGCAGGAGTTAGTTGTTTGTCATTAAAGTTAATTTATCATGAAAGTGTGGTTGGTGGAAATTCATTGAGTCAACTACAAAACCTTTCTGAAAATTTTAATTTTCTCACCATCAATCTCAATTATTATTATTGTTGTCGCTATCACAGGGATCTGTGTTTGGCATTACCATTAATAAAACAAGCACAGAACGAAGGGAGAAGCTGATCTTTCCAGGGAGAATTTTTATGAGAATCATCAAAAGCTCAATTGCAGAGTCATCAACTCCCTTTAAATTAGTTCTACAATGAGTCCCTTGAGAAACTGGACACCTTGAGGAAGGCCGATAAATAATAATTCTGCAAAGAATTGGTCAAGAACACCAGAGAAAGGGAAAGAAATAGAGGGCAGAGAGGAACGGGGATGCCAAGATTTAATTTTGATACTGGTGCAAGATATTTCATAATGGGGTTGTCAGCCTTGATTTTTAAAGTGTTCTATTCACATATATGCGGGGAGGTAAATATTTTCCATTCAGCACAGGTGATGGTGAGGCTTTCAGGGAGGGGGGAATCCATCATGCTTCTGAACTAATTACTTGAGCTTAAACTTTATCTTGAGTTTAATAAATCTTCTTCTTTCAAAACAGTGCATTTCCTAAATAGACTCAGAGTTCTCCATGCAGGGCTGTTTGTCTTTAGCCAACAAGGTGAAAGCAAAACAAAACAAAACAAATAGAACAAAAACAGTCCCCTAGACATCTGTTACCTGTGTTTATCTCCAATTGCCTGGAATTCATTCATTCATTTGCTCATGTATTCACCCATTCATTTGTTTTTACTCAATTACCCTTTTCTGTATTCAACACTCAGCTATCGAGAACTTACTATGGGTAAGACCTTATAATCAGCATGAGACACACAGTTATGTACAAAATAGACAAAGGCATCCTACCTAAAGCTCCTATTCAAGTGGGGAGACCAAAAATAAATGAACACACACAAAGTCAAGTTGGGACGGACAGGAGATGGAATGGGAAACAGGGCAGGGCAAGGGGATGGGGAATGAAGGAGAGTTATTTTAGGCAGAATGGTTGGGAATGTGAAATTTTGGCAGATATATGAATGGAGTGAATAAGAAAGTAATGGGACAGTCTGGGGAAAGAGTGTTCTGGAGAGGAGACCAGCCAGTGCAAAGGCCTGCAATTGGGAAATTGCTTGGAGGGTCTGAGGAACAAATAGCATGACAGTCAGAATGGCAGAATCAGACTGGCTAAGTGGGGCATGCTTTAGAGAGGTAGGCCAAGTTCTGTGGGCCTTAGAGGACATGGTAGGGACTTGGGGGTTTGTTTTAAGTATTTGCACATATGGGAAGCCATGGGGGAGTTTGAGTGGGCAAGTGTGGCAGACTCCTGCAGTGACCTCTGAGTTTGCACAAGTTATTTCTGGAACCCCATTTACTTTTTGTTTTCTGTGTGATACTGTACATCTTCTGTTAGAAACAAGCTCTGCTCAGTGTGGGGAACCATGCAGCTGCTTTCCCAGCTTCCATCCCTCCCCTGCCCATCATGCTGGACTTAGTGGGGTGATCTTATTGAGGATAGCCAATCAGAGCAGTCTCATCCACCTCACTGCAGTGACTGGTTCAGGAATGGATGTGTGGTTTAAGTTAGTCTAATGCCTGGAGCTATTTGATACATGTCAAGTGTGTAGATACGAGTGAGATCTGGAATTTTGGCGGCTGTTTTTCTACCATGAAAGAAACCAGACTAAGGTTAAGGGGATTCACACATGGGACAGAACTAAGAGAAGCATTGTATAGAGAATGAGCTGGAGCCATGATCAAACTATGCCTGAAGTCCATCCTACCACGGATCCTTTCGGATACCAGTCCCAAACTCTCTTGGTGGTTTAAGTTGGTTCAAGTTAGTTTCTGTTCATCAGAACCAAAAGAACTTTGATGAATATGCCTGTTTGGCAGTTGATCTATAGAATTAAGCTAATTAGCTTATGTTTTATACCAGTGATTTTCAACTGGTGTGCCTCAAATTTTATTTCATTGATTAAATTATTTTTAAAGGAAATTCAAATCACAATAAGTATATTCTTTTTTTACTCTTTTTTTTTTTTGATCAACAACATTTAAGTGTGCTACAGGAGTTTAACTATAGGTTCAAGTGTGCCGTGAGATTAAAAAAGGTTGAAAAACAGTGTATATAAACAATGCTTTAAGTTACATGGTTGCATTTAATAAAGCTGAATGGGAACATCAAAGGGATGTTACAAGTAAGAATTTCAGTAAGATTGTTTTGCACAAGACACTTTGACCTTTATTTCCAGACAGAAAACTCCTTGATGGATATAATTTGTGCTTGGTGTATATTTGTAGTTTGGGGAGGGTTCAGCCTTATATAGTAGACTCCCTTATCTGTGGTTTAATTTTCTGTGCTTCCTATTACCTAAGTTCAACCATGGTCCATAAATATTACATACAATAAAATATTTTGAGATTGACAGACACGTTTTCATAACTTTCATTACTGTACATTGTTGTAATTATCCTATTTTTATTAGATATTGTTGTTAATCTTCTATGGTGCCTAATTTATAAATTAAACTTTATCATAGGTACATATGTATGAGAAAAACATAGTTTCTCTATGGTACCATACAAGGTTTCAGGCACCCACAGGGGGTCTTTGGAACACTCATAAATCAGGGGAGATATTGAACCCCCACAGGCTTTATGATAAAGATTCTATATTTTTTGACACTTGTGGGTTGCTTGCTTAAACTTTGAGCAAGTAACTAGATATATCTGAACCTCATTTTTGTCATCAGTAAAATGGAAATAATACTTGTCCCCACTCCGAGTGGGGGAGTTTGTGAGAATCAGATAAAGTATATGGAACGTTTAGCTCAGTGCCTGGCACACAGTGAGCGATCTATGTGAGTTCTTATGTAATAATATAATTCTCAAAATAACCAAGGAAAGTGGAACAAAAAATACCACCTAGATGGCAGGATTGCTCTGCATAGCTTAATTAAGTATGTTTCATTATTCTAACTCCCTGAGGGTATCAAACGAAAAGTAGATTTTTAAAAAATAAATTTAGAAAGACAGTCTCATTAACTAAGAGTGGGAAAGGGGCAATATTTGGGCAAGAAGTAAGAGGAAGTTGAGGGAGTGATGAAATTGTGGAGTAGAATGTGTGAGTATTGATGTTCTCTTGACCTTAAACAGTAAGAGCCATGTCAACATGTTTTTCCAATGGACTTTTAAAAAAAAATGTAACAATAATTTTGTATATGAATGAGATGTTACCATATTTTATTTAACCAAGGACTTCAGCAATTATAATATGATCTTCATTTCAAGAAAAGTTTAAGTGCTAAAGATGCACATTTTAGACTTGATGGGATAGGGTGACAGGGCTTGCCATGCTCAGCACTCTAGCCCTCCGTGAGAGAGGTGAATGTTATCCTCCTTAGGCATCTGAGAAGATCCAGACTTAGAAAAGTGAAATGCCCCTTTCAAGGTCACATTGTTAGTGGATGACTGTCACAATAGCCTTCATCCATTTATTTGAAGAACAAATTTATCTCGTGTTCAGTGCTAAGCTCTGCAGGGGACACATCAGTATGGCCCCTGGGGTTGCGATCTAATAGGGAACTTAGACAAAACACAAGTGTGGAATCAAGTAAATAAAATAATTACATGATATTAGGACTCCTGTGAAGGACAGATATGGGACACTAAAATAATAAACATCAAAGACGGGAAGGACGCGTCTCTATGTAAGGTGAACGAGGAATGCCTGTCTGCAAAGGTGGCGTTTCCAATGAAAGCTGACGAATGAAGATCAGATGTGAGAAGAGCCAGAAAAAATCATCCCAAGCAAAGGGAAGAGGCTGTGCAAAGTCCCTGAGCTGGGAAAGACTTCAGTACTTGTAAGGAATTGAAAAAAATAAACAAAAAAAGGCTCAGCATGGTAGGCTGAGTTTCAGATCTAACTTCAGAGGCTGCTCTTAACTTAAGCAGCACTGCCTCTGCGGAAGAGAAAGCTGAGCTTAAAGGTCAGGAGACATGGTGAAGTGGAGGTCCAGGGGAGGCTTATCACTCTCTTCCTCCCATTAATTATTTAATTCTCCAGAAAAGAACTCTTTCTGAAGGTTATGTGACCAACCTGATCCCTGCCCTGTTAAAGCTGGAAGAGATATTTGTGTGTGTGTGTGTGGGAGCATTGGTGGAAAAGGGATCATGGCTTGAAAAATGTAAAAGGGAGGATGGCAGAAGAGGAACTCAGGCAGTCGACTGGAGCCGAGTCACCGGCCGGCTCCGAGGTGGAGCACTAGGTGTCTCTGTCGATTCACAGCAGCGTGGTGGAACGGCCCCTTTTATTTGCCATGGTATTGCTCTGGCTCTTAAAGGTGAGCCTTTTAGTTCCAAATGGTTTTCATCTCACGACCTTCCTTCCCAACAGGCACTGAAGATAAGAGAAGAATGAGAAGGTCTTGACTTATAAATGCCTGCAAATTTAGGGTACGTGGAAAGCTCCCCTCTCAGCCTCTGGTCCTCTTTGAGAAGTTGGCTGATGCTTTGTGTGATGTGTTCCTTAATCAGTGACCTTCTCTTTTTGCTTTTTCTAAGGACTCATGTCATGAAGCTTTGGACTCCTGGGAGGATCTGTAGCATAGTGGAACCATCATTTTTTTCCCTGGATCACCTCTTTTAATTAGACAAAATTAATAATTATTATGAGAACATTATATGCAGTATTTTAGATTTATACACAAAATAATTAATCCTTGTGAAAGTTCTGTGCATTGTCTGAAATTATTCCCATCTGGCACATGAAGTTCACAGAGATGACATAATATATGTATACCCAGGATCATATGAAGACATTGACCTAATTCTAACCAAATCCAGAAGATAAAGGTTGCAAAGAATTGAAGATGTGAGATTTTACACTGTTCTCAGCAATCTCAGGGAGGAAGTTAAGATGTTGACTAATGGTATTATCACTTCTACAGTAAGTAGAAGGGCCTAAGCAGGGGTCCTCAAACTTTTTAAACAGGGAGCCAGTTCACTGTCCCTCAGACCATTGGAGGGCTGGACTGCAGGCCCCCAGGACGAGTCAGCTGCTAAGCAGGACAGGCAGTGGTGGCAAAAGCACCCGATGGGCTGGATAAATGTCCTAGGCGGGCTGCATGTGGCCTGTGGGTCCTAGTTTGAGGACGCCTGGCCTAGAGAGTGCCTGGAATATTGTGCTAAATTCTTTCTATTTATTAGCTAATTTAATTCTCACAACAACTCTATGAAGTAGATGCCATTATTATTTCCGTGCAACAGACGAGGAAACAGAGGCTCAAAAGTTGAAACAGCAGCTTGGCCCAGTTCATGTAATCAGCAACTTGCAGAGATAGTTCATAAACTTTGACAGTTGACTCTAAGTGAGTGCTTGTTACCAACCTAACCTAAACCACCTCTGTTTTGATGGTGTACTTCTGACACTAGCAGTGATTCCATCAATGCATTGAACAGAGGACATTTCCATTTGTGAATCTCATCTCTTAACTGTTGGTTATAAAAGCACGAAAACATGAAAAATGGAACAGCATTCCACTATGCTGCCTCTGTCCACATAAGCAAATGGAAGCAAGTAATTGGATCAATTGCTTTGATAAATAATCCTATCGTAAAGCTGCCAGCATGGAAAAAACTCGTTTGTATCTATTTTCTGCATCAATCCAAACATTTGGATGGTTGTGTAGGTCTTCTTCCTGAGGAAGGGGGCTGCTGTAGATTCAGTTCAAGCCCTCCCAATTTTGATGTGTTTCTTAGCCAGTTGATTCCTGTTTTCCTGGCTTGTATTTTGCTGTCAGCCTCAGCTTCTTCTGTTTGCCTTATTAAGAATTCTGCATAGTCAATAGGATGCAAATAAATGGAAACATATGCACCTCCCTGCATGTGGGAAATGTTGCTGCTGGCTCTTCTGCACCTGAGCTGCCTTTGCAGCATGATGCCTCTGCTTTCAATTGAGCCTCTTCATTTTCAGCATTTTGTCTGACTGCTGCCACCACATCCAGGTAATGGGCTACAACACAGTATCGAGAGCAAGTTTGATTTCACTGGCTTCATCCTTGGGTCTGAGAATCCCTTAGGCTCCAACTCCTTTCACTCTGGGGCCATTTCCCCAGCGTGGTTAAGCCTAACTTCGGTGCCACCGTGTCTCATATGCGTTTGTACTGGAGCCTGTTCCAGAACTTGTGCATTGGGAAATTTTCCGCTGCGGTTTAACCCGGTGAGAAGAACTGGAATAGACTGCTGTCCAGAAGCCAAAAGTGATATTGAAAGCAGGTGCAGGCTTGTCAGCCACACAGCTGGTTGAGTTAACTCTATTAGACAGTATTGGACAATTTTGTTGTCTGAAATAGAAACCAGTATGGTGGCAGGCTGTCTATTTGCCAAATGGTGCTCCTGCTAGGCTAGTTTGGGTCTGCCTTTCTTGTTGGTGCATCTGCTGGGTTTTGCTGCCAGCATGCGAGAAACTGGCAGTTCTGTAAAGTTTTATTGTCTTCCTAGGTGTCTTTGTGCAGCAGAGAAATATTAAGGTTTGCCACATTTGAATGATGACTTAGCATTTTGGCTCTTGGCTCTACTTTGACTACAAGAAATTAGTCTCTGATTTTATGTTAATGCTGGAAAATGCATGATTTTTTTGACCAGGAAGGACTTTCTAGTTCTCTCTAAATCATTGGTTCTTGGGGAACTCCATTCTAAATTGTTGCTTCACACTTGATTTTAACGCCCTCCTATAATGGATTTTTGTCATTTCTTTTCTTTTGAAAAGCAGCAACAAGTAAAAGAACCCCTGTGGGTGAAATACAATATGCCTCCCAAAGGAGAGATGGGGAAAAAAAAATGTTCTCTCAAGCTTCAAGCCCACACCAATGTTATCTGCCTTCTACATTTTAAGCAGGCTGAGAGCCTTTGAGGATTGAGTCAGAGAATTCAAAACGTGACCTCTTAGTTAAAGGCAAAAGCTAAAAAAAGGGACCTGGTACATCAAATAGCTCTTACCAAAGAGGGTTTTGATGAGTGAAGTGCAAATGAAGCGTAGAATATAGCTTCTTTCCAGGATACAAGGCCTAATTTCCAAAACATGCAAACGTTGAAGGCATTAGCTGCTTAGTTGCAGAGCTGTTAAAGTGTAAAATGGGATAACTTATATTAAACACCTAGCACATGTTAGGCCCCAAATCAATATTATTATTAATTACTCCTATCTACAGTAAAACATATAGAAACTTTTTTTCCATTACCTCTTTGATTTGAAATACAAGATTGGACAACTCACTGTAGCAAATGTCTATAGATCTTTACATCATGTTCCCTGGGGTGGAATTGCATTCTGAAAACATTCTGGAAGTTCCAGGTCCTGTCTGGAGAAAAAAAAAGAGAAGAATCTGTAAGTGTATTTTTGAATGGAATGAAGCACCCATGTCTAACATATGAGGTCAGACAGTTAAGTTTGGGAACTCATCCTAGGAAAGTGCCGCGTCCCTCATTGCTGAATATCACTGTGGTCACCTCTGAAGCACTGCCCTTGGGGAAGCTATGTGCTGAAGTCAGTACCCAGTCCACCCTTCAAAGCACCTTTTCTAGAATGAGTTCCTGAATTTGTTATACTTTTGTGCAATGACAGTTCTGATGGCCAGTCCAGAAAAAGAGTTCTAAAATTGCTTTGTCTAACTTCATGTTTTATGAGAAATGGTTGACCGGTGTCCAGAAGAGCCTTCTTAGGGGTGACCCAAGAACTGTCTTCAGAGTTTAAAAACATGGCCATCTGGAAATTGTAGCAGAATTCATCTTCTTTGTTCATAGCAGAGAAACCAGAGAGTTGAGGTCCCAAGGAAATAGTTCTGGCTTGGTGGAAGGAAGCCCTGGCTAATGCTTTGAGGTGTTAGTGAAAAGGACCCTCCCAAGAGGTAGAGAGATATCACATGGACCCCAGAGCCCTCTTGATAGATGGGCAACTATTTGTCAGGAAGACTGGGAAGAGTTTGGGCAATGTGCAGTGAGGCCAAGTATGGAAGGAGTGGTTCTGTGAGTTCAGATAAATAACCTTCATACCCTTCTATACGGAGACTATTTGGAGCCATTAAATTCTCCGCCTTAGAGTCCTCCCATCTACTTTTGCTGAAAAGTACAGCTATTACTGTCCTTTAGATGTAAGATCCAATAGCATTTGTTCCTTGGCTCATTCATTCCACTTTTAATTATGCCTGTTAATAGCAGTAATAACTAACGCTCATTCTTCAGTCACTGTGTTCCAGGCTCTGTATGAAGTGCATTTTGTGCATTGCCCTTTTAATACTCAGAGAAGCTCTGCGAGATGAGTATTTCCATTACCCTCATTGTGTAGATTTTAAACCAGAAAGCTCAGAGAGGTTGGCATAATTAACTCAAAGATGCATACTAATGGCTAGCAATGTGGAGAGATCAGGCAAAGACTAAATCCAGAGCTTCTGCTCTTAACTGCATCTTTTTTTTCCTTTTATTAAGTCATATACACATAGATCATGAATACATTTATGCTTTTGTGGGATACAATGTGTTGATTTTTTAAATACAATTTGGAATGGTTACATCAAACTAATTAAAATAGCTTTCCCCTCATTTACTTAATTATTGTGTTAAGACATTTATGTTCTACACTTGGTAGATTTGACTTGTACCCTTACAATATGCTCCATAGGTGTGTCCGTTTACCCTCCCTCTATCAAACCTCCCCCCTCCCCTCCCTTAACTGCATATTTGTATAACCTTATCCCTATTACTGTGAGTTGTGAGGAAGTGATTTATCTTCTCATCACTTCTTTCTATCTTGGTATAACTTCTATATACTTGTCAGTCAGGGACTGAGTTCGGGGAGTGGTGTCTGTGGAAACAAGATTCTGGAAAAGGGTAGAGGCATCTTTCTAGAGCTTTCTAAATGACACTAACATTGGAACCCTTGCCACCATCACTCCCATAATCACCGTCACCGTCAACATGTCGTCACCAATGTCACCGTCTGTCACCCTGTCATCATCACCATCGTCACCATCATTATCAACATCTTCTACTTCTTCCACTTTTCTCCCCTACTTTTCCTCTTCTTCCTTCTTCTCTTTCTTTGCCATCACCATCATCATCGTCACCACCATCATTATTGCCATTATGGCTACCACATATTGTGCACCCACTGTGTGCCAGCACAGCACATGTCTTCAATACTAGCTTATTTAATCCTCACATCAACACTGTGAGGAAGGTTCTGTTATTAACCCCATTTTACAGTTCAGAAAACTGACACAGAGGAAGTGGCTTGCTCAGCCATCCTCCTAGCCACAAGATTTTAATGCCTCTCATGCTTTCAAGGCTGCTTTTTAGCTTGACTGAGGGTGGAAATCATCACTTGGTCAGGGACACTTCCCAAAAATACTAAAAGTGCTCAAACTTTATACACAGGCTTTATTCCACAGAATCCATTAGATTTGTCTGGTCATTATAAACGTGCCCTGCTACAGGACAGAATGCTCACACGTTAGGAGATAAACCTCCTTTCTAGAGCTGTGTCTCTCTGAATGCGCTTCCCTGTTTCTAAGCTGAGGACATTCTTAGCATTTGTGTGTTAATAATGGTGAGAGCCACTGGCATATGTCAGCACTTAAGGAATACAGGAGTGATGCTTAGAATTTTCCTTTTATCCTCACAGCTCATCTATAATATGAAAGCTATTGTGCCTATTTTATAGATGAAGGAACAGAGGCTAGGGATAGCTAGATAACTTGCCCAAGATCTCACCACTAGGCCCTAGCTGAGCTGATATATAAACTCAAAAACATCTGGCATCAGAGCTAGTGGACTTAATCACTGTGTTTGCTGCTCCCCTCACTCATTTTGTGGCCTTACTGCAATCTCCATAGCTGACCTCTGCTGTCTTCTTGATATCACTCCTGTGTTAAGCTTGCTGTTAGCCGCTGCCATAGAACCAGACATATAGTAGAACTATATTGTTTTGGGTAACTCCAGGAGGCTATAGGACAAAACCTGAAAGTTATGAGATGGAATATTTTAGTAAAATTGAAAAAGACCTTTCTAAAATGTATATCTATGCAGCAATGTTTTTGGTTACTTTGGAGAAGTACCCAGGTAATTTTTTCTATAGAAGTGGACAAGTACAAATGCAGGCTCACCTGTCTCCCAGAGCTATTGAAGAAATGATTCTTGGGCCTAAGGTTGAATGTGAAGAACTCTGAGAACCCTGATAAACTTTGCATCTCAATTTTAAACTCCTTATCACGTGCTTTGAATTAGCTTCTGTCTATTTAGCCACATACTTACTTTTTCTATTACTTACATTTAAAATGTTATTTAATTGTGGTCAAATACGTATCACATAAAATTTACCATTTCCACTGTTTTAAATTATATAATTTGGTGGCAGTAAGGGCATCCACAAGGTTGTGCCATCATCTCCGCTCTCTGGTTCCAGAACTTTTCATTACCCCAAATGATTCTCCTTCTAACGATATACCCAAAAGAATTAAAAATAAGTATTCAAACAAAAACTTGTACATGAATGTTCATGGAAACACTATTCACAATAACCAGACATGTGAATAACCTACATGTCCATCAACAGATGAATGAATAAAGTTAATGTAGTTTATCTTACAATGGGCTGTTGTCCAGCCATAAAGGAATAAGACACTAACACACACTCAACACCACAGACCTTGGAAACATTAGGCTGAGTGGGAGGAGCCAGGTGCAATAGGCTGGCCACACACTGCAGAGTTCAGTACTTTTCGTTATCTCTAAACCCTTTGTGATATTTTTCAGATAGTACTTTTTATTTACATTGACTTACTTTTTTGGAGATATATAATTCCACTACAGCTTCTTCCTAAATGATGATATCTGTGAAACAATGGATTTGATATGTTCATTCCATTTTTCCAATATACACAACAATAATCAAATCTAGTTTTATAAATAAACCTCACCCATGTGCCATCCGAATACACACTTGAAGTACACATTGCTGTATATCAGAGTCAGCCTACGGGTTCCTCTCGGCAATCAATTCCTTCCTGAGTGTGATCTACTCAGCTCTTTTCTCTACCCAGTGTGATAGCCACTAGCCACACATGGATGTTTAAATTGGAGTTAGTTAAAATCAAATGAAAATTCAGTTTCTTACTGAATTTCACCATCCGCCTTTGAAGGACTGGTGGGCACAGGGGATTAGCAGCTAAGGTACTGAGCATCACAGACGTACGACATTGCCATCATGGTAGCAAGTTCTATTAGATAGCACAGTCTACCTGTGGTTTTGATTCTTCCTATTGTGCTCGGGAAGCTCCCCATCTCCCGGACCCTATGCTTCAGTCCACCTTGCACTCATCATCCTCACTGAATGGCCGACCATTCATTGCCCAGCCAGCCCTGAAAATGACCTACTTTTCCAATGTCACCAGGGAGAGCCCAATGCCAGGCTACAGCGTGGTGCCTGCTCTCACCGCTCCTCTTCCTGTTTGCTCGCCCGCCTCTGGACTCCCTCCATCTTGCCACTGTCCCTCGTGCTCAAGTGGCTGCCTGAGGCTCTCCTCCCACACAGCCCTGGCCGTCTTTCCTGAAGGTCTCTGCTCCACTTCCAAGTCCATTCTGTTTTGTTGTTGAGTATGAGAATGCGTCACTCCTCCCCTTCCCATGCTTCTCCCTTTACTTTCTCCTTGTTCTCTCATCTTTTGCACCTGAGTTTCCTTATCTTTAACTTGTCTTCCTTCTCTTCCCCTTTTTACTCCTTTGTTTCCTATTTCTCTTTCTTCTACCCTTTGCACAATCATTTCCCTATAGTAGCAAAATTAACCCCTTTTTGGCAATTTTTAAGTTTGTTGTAGAGATGGGATCTTGCTATGTTGCCCAGTCTAGTCTCAAACTCCCGACTCATTGGGTCCTTCCACCTCAGCCTGTCAAAGCATTGGGATTACAGGTGTGAGCCACTGCTTCTCCCCCAATTAGCCCTTTAAAGTTATTTAAAAAACAAATAGAAAGAGGAAGGATAGTGAAAAATAGATACCTATATTATTTTTATCATTTGTACTGAAAAAAACACCTTATTGATCTAGCTGTTCTTCCTTTGTTTGTTAGTGGTAAATGCATCATTTTCTTCTCTACCAATTCGCTTGCAATTATAAGTGAAGAGATGACTATCAGGACAGTGATTGGGACTGTAAAGCTCTATCTTTTTGGAAAGCACATTTCCACACCAGAAACCTATGGCAAAGTGTGAAATATTATTGTGGCTGAATTTACACAGGGATGTCCAGTCTCATTATGAGACTAGGCAGCATTTAGACTGATCTTTAGGCCAGAATATAGTTAACTCTGTCCTCATTGATCTGAGGTATCATCCAGCACCCTGGGACCTTCTCTACGCTGCTGGGGACTCCAGCTCCGGCCAGATGAAAATCTGCTCCTGTTTGTTCAATAAATGGTCACTGACTGCCTACTATATGCCAGGCACTGTGCTGGGGTTGGGGGGCACCTAGTGAAGACTCAGACTTTGTCCTTATTCCTTAGGTGCTTAGCCTCCAGCAAAGATAATCATATATGTGTTCAAAAATCTCTGTAAGGTGGAAAAGGAGACACAGGGGAAGTGATGGGTGTTTTGAGGAGGGAGTGGAGGCTGGATGCTCAGTGAACATTTTGAGAAGAGATGGACTCTGTGCTCAGTTTTGGAGGATATGAACATGTGAATATTTAGGGGAGAAAGATCTTTATATTTAATTGAGACTTTTGTGATTTTTTTCTAGTGAAAATTTACATTTCACTTTTAAAAGTAATATTCAGGAAGATTGGATGCATAATTGTGTAGAGAGAGAGATTCATGAACTCACTACCACAATCAGGAGTCCGTTCCGTCATATCTCCCACCACGAAAAAGAAAATCCCTTATGGTATCTGTTTAGGGTCACATTTCCTCGGACTTTTAACCCTTGGACAATCACTGAGAGTTTCTACAGTTTTGTCTTTGGAGAATGTCATACAAAATGGAATCATATGGTGTGTAACCTTTTTTTTATTATTTTATTGGGGATTCAAGGAGGGTACAAGAAACCAGGTTATTCTGATTACATTTGTTAGATAAGGTCCCTCTTATACTTGTGTCTTGTCCCCAGGTGGGTAATCTTTTTAAAAAATATTTATTATAGGAGTACACACATTTTGGTTACATAATTTACTTATATGTATTTTAAGTCAAAGTTACAACTGTGCCCTTTTAAGACTCCTTTCAATCGGCAGAATGCCTTTGAGATTCATCTGAGATGTTCTGTCTTTCTATCATTCACTCCCCTGTATTGCCATGTGGTAGTCTAGCATGTGAATATCCTAGACATCCCTCTCTTTGGTATCTAGACTGAAGAAATAAAATCGTACAGTCACACAAAACTTCTCCACAAATGTTTATAACTTTTTTCATAATTGCACCAAGCTACCCAAATCCTAAATGGCCTCCAATGGCATAATAATAAATGGACTTTTGTGATTTTAAGTGTTAAAAAAGCCAATTCTCATTAACTTGAGCAAAAATAAAACACAGTGAAAACAAAAGGATTGGTCCATTCAACTAGAAAAGATGGGGTGGACGTGTTACCTTACCTGTCTAGATCTAGGCTGGAATGAAGTCTTCAAGTCTCTTCCCCTGACCTGGCCCTTGCCTCTCACCTGAATGTTTCTTTCTGTTATGATGAATTGTTTTCCCCTCATGAAATCAGAAGAAGAGTCATCTTTTAAGTCCACAAAAACAGTGATCTCTTCTAACTAAAATGAACAAACAAAAATTCTAGTGAAGAAATCTGATTGGATGAGCTTGAATCTTATGCTCATCCCTAAACCAATCGCTGTGGCCAGAGAAATATTCTTCTTAGTGGATAGGGGAAAATCAGGAAATGAACTGGCCAGAAATAACAGCTATTACCGCTTTTCTGTTGGAGGAAAGTGTAGGAACAAAATCTAAGAAGTGAGAAATCACAAGGCTTTAGTGAGATACTATGAGTATTTGGGGTTGGCTTCAGAGTAGAATACTGTTAAGACTGTTAAGAACAGCTTCAGGAAATAAGGTTGGAAAAATTAAAGTTGGCTAAGGAGCACGGATTTTATTTTGCAACAATGGGAGGGGGCATTTCAGGTTTTTAAGAAGGGTAGGACATGATCAGACCTGAGATTTAGGAACATTAATGTGGCCTGTGAGTTTCCTATGAGGGTGGGAGATAATACACAGGGAATTTGGAGAGCAGTTAGTATGTACTGACAGTCAGATAGACGCAAAGTGAATGTTACTTGGGGCAAGTTGTCAGCAAGCAACAAAAAATGAGCTCTGATTAGCTTAATTTAAACAAAAGGAGGTAATCAAGAAGGAACAATAAGAAATGGGGATTTTACTAAAGTATGTTTTAAAACATCAAAGTAAAAGTTGAGCAGCTAAGCTTTGGAAAGGTTAGCACGTGAGGCAATATCAAGTGATGCAGGAGAATCACTGTTACCTTGGTTCAAAGCCAATAATCCCCATCTGTGTGTCTTACCTCTCAGTTTAAAAATTCCTAAGAGCGAGAATCTAAGTGATTCACCTTGGGACAGGTGTACTCCATCTCCTGATCTTTTATTTTAATATCCCATGGGGAAACAGTAAGTGTTCAGGCATACTCAGGGGGCCTTTTTCAAAGAATGGGACTTACCGTATGTCAGTAAGCACCTCCTTCCAGAGGGTACAGTCTTGTGAACTGTGTTGGTATAGAAGGAAGACTAGATTTTTACCAAGGAGAAGAATATAAATATTTTTTACTTGGTTTAAAATAGAGAGTTGAAATGAGTGTGGTCAGTAGTTATGTTTTATTTCATTTACATTTAAATGAATTTTGGAAGCCTGCAGCTGGGATTTTCATCATAGTTATAATCTTGTGCCTGGAGCATTTGACTCATTGATATTATCTGCCCAGTCCTGGAAAGCATGAGCGATTTAGGTTCCTCCTGAGAACTCAACTTGGTGTTTTCCCTGAAAAAAAGCAAGTAGAGATGGAATAATGGAAGATTAACCATTATCCTGATAGGTCAGGCTTCCCTGCTAATGTTCCTATAGCAACAGACTTTAGCTGCAAAATATTACCATTTATTGTAATTGTTTTTAAAAGATCTGCTTTTGCCTTAAACACTCAATGATTGCAGAGAAAGGACCACAATTTTTTTTTCTTACTACTTTAATCCTTTGCTAGCAGATAGTAGATACTCAATATTTGTGGAATTTGTGTGTTTGTTAAGAAGTAGATTTGAAGCCTTTCAAATAGATGTGCTTTTGAGGTACTGCTTAGTGGATTAGACTCTTAATTTTTTGGTTCATAAATTATATAGTTTTAGCACTGAAATTTTCATGCTGCAGGAAATTCCTGGGGAAACTGGGATGGTTGGTCACACTTCTATGGGGTGTCAATCAAAAAATTACTTATCATCTTCTGACTTTATCTCTATGAAACTTCTCAACTACACTGTGTGGTTGTTATGAACTGAAAGCTGTGTCCCCTCCCCAAATTCAAATGTTAAAACCATAATTCCCAATGTGATAATATTTGGAGGTGGTGGGGCCTTTGGGGGTAATTAGAATTAGAGGATGTTGTGAAACTGATGCCTTTGTGATGGGATTAATACTCTTATAAAATGAGAAAGACACTAGCTCCATCTCTCTCTACCATGTCAGTACACATTAAGAACATGGCCTTCTATAAACCAGCAAGAGGGCCTTCACCAGATGTCAAATTTTCCAGGGCCTTGATCTCGGACCCTCTATCCCCCTAGAGCTGTGGAGAGTAAATATTGTTTTAGCCACCCAGTCTACTGCTGTTTATTTTAGCAGCTTGAACAGACTGGGTGTTATCTCATCAACACAGGAGTGAACTGAGTCTCATGGGACTTAGTGTGCTTACAGGCGCATCACCCATCATAGAAGATTGAAAACTCAAGTCCAATTGGTCTGTCTCTAAATCTCTTCTCTCTAACTCAGTGTTCCCAGAGTTCAAAGTATTGGGCTGTGAATTCTTATCCTGAAGGAGTTTACGATCTAGCAGAGGTGATAAAGTTTTGTGTTTTATTTTCACAGTTGTTCTGGCAGGTGGTAGAAAAGGGTCTTAAGAAAGAGTTGTCTTTTTACCATTAACTCTGAGGGTTGGGACTAACATAAAGAATGAAGGTTTGCTCTGAGAGAGGAGCATGCCACGTGAAGAATGGTGGTGGAGAGCTAGAAGAGGACACTTCCAGTGTGCAGTGGTCAGGGGCTACTTTGGGGGGAGATGTCCTCTGGGATGATCAAGAAGGGCATCCAGTAAGTATGACACTTGGAATGTTCAAGCTGCTGAAAAGCAATGTGGACAAAGCCACAAGGCCTGGCCATGACTTACTGTCACCACACAGTCTTGTGTTTGGTGTGAGGTGGGAAAAGTGTGGTCCTGCAGTGAAGAGTAATGTATCACCTTTCACGTCAAGTCAATAACTGGTGAACACTCCATCCCAGATGGGTTGCTGCTGGGTAGACGTAAAAGATGGGAGGGAAGGCCTGATCTTTGCTCCTCCTGGCAGAACCAAATGTGCAAATGTGGTATCCTCAGAAAACAACAGAGGACTATCATGTGAAAAATGGATTAAAAAGGATCACAAAAGGGACATATTATCAGGAAACACCACATGGAAGAAATGAAGCGTGAAATCAGGCTTACCACAAAAAAAATTGAAGGTGATAAAGCAGAAAGGCATTTTAGATGGGAGGAACAGCATACGCTAAGAGGTGGGGGTAGGACCAAGTATACTGGGTATTCATAGGAGGTGGGGGAAGAGATCAGGAAAAAGATCAACTATTGTAGAGGTAGAAGGAAACAAAGGAACATATGTGGTACCACTCCAGCATTTTTTAGAGAAGGCAGCTGAGGTGTAGGGAGCCTAAACAGGAACTGGTGCTTTGAAATCCAAAGTATTTTGGTTCAAATAGTCACCCTACCACTTAAACCAGTTAGGATTAATTTTGTTTTTAAAATAACAGAAAGTGTAAAATGTAAAATATGCTTAAATAAGAAAGGCATTCAATTCTTTCTGTATAAAAGAAGTCCAAAGGCATGCTAGAGCTAGTGTGGTATTCCACAGTGTCAGGAATCCAAGCTTTTCTACCTTGTATTTCTGCCACTCTCAGCCTGTGGTTCCATCTCGTGGTCCAAGATGGCTGCTGGTGCTCCAGCCATTGTGTCTGCATTGCAACCAGAAGAAAGGAGGAAGAAGCAAAGAAGGGTTCATCTCCTCCCTATAAGGTACTTCCTATAAGTTACATATATCATAGCTTCTTTCTTCCTCTTGGCCACATAGTCACATAGCCAGCTTGGGTGCTAGGGAAGCTTGTTTATAAGGGTTTTATGATTGGAGGTTCCATGCCCAGCTTACCATGGGCTATTACTAAGATGGAAGAAATGAGAGGATATTAACAGACAACCAGAAGTCTCTGACACTCTGTTACCTGTATGCAGCTTTATAGAAGCCTCTGATCCTCTGTTCTCCCTCTCTATAAAATGGGAAAATCCACACTTAGTTCTAAGGGGGAGAACTCAGGTAACATTGAAGGTATCTGTACATTTAACACATGTAAGAGGCTAAATTTGAGTCCCTTATCTTTAAGTGGTGGCTTGCTCTCACTCCCACATCCAGGGAGATGAGACAATATCCTAGGTCTCCTGATTTGAAAACAGGTTCGTCTGCTGCTGCAACACGAAAGAACAAATATCTTAATTGTTTTCTGCTTTGTTTAATTGTTTAATATGAACAGCAGAATTTTTTCCAGATAAAATCTTGTAAGGAGGAAAAACATACTGATGTTATGAATGCAAGTGAGAATTCTAGGGTCCCGTTGGAATATCATCCTGACCTTCCCTCTACATTTGAATTGCCTCTCACATTTTGTAGTAATCCATAGAGCACAGTAGACACCCACGGACAGACAGCGAAAGTAGGGCTCATTGTCAAAGGTAAAACAAGACAAAACAAGGGCAGAGAGCCGAGACTTATGTTAATTCGATCTATGTACATTGAACATTTACTCCATGCCAAACAGTATTCCAGGTTCTGTGACAGAGAACAGCAGGGGACAAATCGAAGCCCCTGCTTTCACAGGTCTTCTATTCTAGTACAAGAATATTCAGAAATTCTCAGTTAAAAGTTCACTTTGAATTAAGCATCAGTTGATCCATATCATCTTATTCCACATTTTGGGATTTGGTGGGGGAGGCAAGCTTTGTGCCCACCTGCCTCTCCAAGGTCTTGAACAATTTGGCAACATAGACATGGGTGACGGAGTGAGCTCAGAAACTACTTGTCGTGCTACCTACTTTTTTTCCTCTCTTGGATTAGAAGCTCATTATAGGAGCTGGTTGCAGTGACGCTTGTGCCAGCCAGTTCCAAATGGTTGGTTGAGGCATAGTCATTAGAGGTTAATGGTGATATATTTGGTGCCATTTTAATAGTGTTAGAAATACTACCTACAATTTCCAGATTCTCCCCCCTCCCCCAGGTTACTGAGAGAGTGCTACACCACAAAGAAACAACAGCGGAGTGGAATTCGAAGGGCAACTTTACTAATGGCCATTCTGACTTCCCATAACTCCTAACAAATAGAATTAGGACACCCACTGCAGAACTTGTTCTGTACACCCTGCTCCCCGACTGAAATCTTTGGCTGGCTGGTTTAGGGGTATACCATCTGGAGTAGGAAGAAGGGGAGAGTCACATTTTTAGAGAAAGCTTAGCCCTAACTTACTTGCCCCAAGTTTTAGACGTAGAGGCTGTATTATAACAGACAGCACACAGGATCCTGCCCTTGAGGGGTCACCCTCAACTCACGTGTGTTCACCAAATAGAGATACAGTGAGGATGACGCTCAGGAGGTGTGTGTGGCAGACTGGTACCTGGGTCATGGCCCTGCACCACAGGAGCCTCAATTTTTGGAAAGTCAACTTAAAATTGAGAAACACTAAATGAGTTACGGTGGCATTTATGAAACAATAAGAGAATCAAAGTTTAAAGGGAAATAGTGAATAATAAATATGTCTAGAGAACATTTCAAATAATCAGATTTTGGAAGTTAAAAGAGACTTATAACTGTAAGGCAAAAGGGATAAAATAGAAATCTGGAGAAATGAGATATTTTAGGTAATAGTTAAAGGAGCCCATGCAACCCATGTGTGGTTGGCTGTTAACACAAGGTCAGGGGGACGCTGGAAATGAGTACACTGAATGGCAGAGAGGAGCAGAGCTTTGCAAGGCTGAGATGTTTGTTGTGGGGTGTTGGAGAATATGACAGATGGGAGAAGAGTGACACATACTCGAGAAGTGCAGGAAGCCCAGCACAGGGGGTACTGTGAGCCCTGAGTGGTCAAATTAGCTCCTCCTCTGCCTTTGGGGTAGGGCCCAGGAGAGGGTGCATCGCCTCCTTTAAGGGGCTGGGACTAGTAGACAAATGATCCCCCAGTGTTCAAAAGGAAGCCGTTTGACCTGGTATTTTAGGAGGAGAAAAGAGTTATGCAAAGCATGCGAGGGCTGCTGTGGCAGAAGCAGCATCACTTACCAGACGTCTATCCTGTGCCAAGTACTCTGCCAAGCACATCAAACTGTCTCTCTGTGAGTGTCACCTAACGTAGCCCCTGCAGTTCCCCAGTGACATGGCTACTATGACCTCATTTTCACAAAGGAGGAAACAGATATTCCACAAATTTAGGATACTTCTCGGACTTCAAAAGCCACCAAACTGGATTCTAACCCTGCCTTTCTGATTCTTGCGAAATGACCTTCCGCAGTGATTGCACTGGAATCAAACTTGAACTGTGGGAGATCCTGGAGCCCTGCACCTGCTCATTCAGTTGTTCACTTACTCAACAAGTGCTTTTGAGCTCTGGCTACAAGACGCACCCTCTTCTTCATCTTTAAAGTCTCAGCAATCAAAACAACTCCTGCCTTCAAGGAGTTTTCCATTTTGCATTCTAATTTCTTTAAAATTCAGTATTTCTCAGCCAAGAGGACAAACTTTTTTTTTTTTAAACTGGCCACCATAAAATTTGTGTTCAAATAGTAAATGGTACTTCCCCCTCCTTTTAACCTTTTTTTTTCTTTATGCAGTAGTTTCTAAGCCTGTGTTGGAGGACACTGGCATAGACTGTGCAGATCTGTGTGTTGGTGTTATGACGTTTCTGTCCTGACATTTGAGTCTTGGCTCTGCTATCATGCCTGCCTTGGTAATCATTTTGGAGGAAACAGGAAACCACTATTTGTGGGCTGTACATGAAATTGAGCACAAGGGGCAAAGAGGAAGGTATATTAGTTAAGATATTGCTGAAAAGAGATGGTGCAGTCACCTAGTGGCACCGTGCATAGAGATGTGTCACACTCCCTGGGTGAGGGACACAGCCCCAACTCAGACTTCAGCCTGGCATGTGTGAACTGTGTAATGGCACGTACCCTCATATTAATCTGAAATTTTTTTTTTAAAAAAAAGAAAGACGGTGCAGGAGTGTTGGGAGAAGGAGAGAAAGGAGAGGTGTGTAAGTTGGGAACTAAAAACTAGTAAAAGCAGGTGTGTCCTTCACCCAGACAGGTGTGATATTCCTGTGCAGTGGGCACGTACCGTAATTCCGACTCGAACCTTATAAAAGCAAACTATGTAACCAAAACATACGCACCCCCGTTGTAATCTGAAATTTAAAAAAGATTTAAAAATAGAATGAGATGGCTTTAAAGAGGGATGAGGAGTCATTTGTACCGGTGAGGGGGATAGGGAATGGAAGATGAGAAGAGATTTTAAAGCACAAGAGCAAACTGGAAGAGCTAGAAAAAAATATTCTAAAAATGAAAGTGTCTTAAGAATTGTGAAGAGGTTAAGGAAAACAGCGACTCAGTTTTCAAAAACATGTAAATTAAATGACTAAGGAAAAGACTATGACACCCAAAGCGGTTAGGAGGAGGCATTTGAGGGACATTGTGATTCGGGAAATGGTCCTAGAACTTGGGAAATGGCAAAGCAGATGGAAAATTAACCTAAAATTGTGAAACACTAAATGAGTTATGGTGGCATTTATGAAACAGTAAGAGAATTAAAGTCTAAAGGGAAATAGTGAATAATAAATATGTCTCAAGAACATTTCAAATCATCAGATTTTGAAAGTTAAAAGAGACTTAGGACTGTAATGCAAAAGAGATAAAACAGAAATCTGGAGGAATGAGATATTTTAGGTAATAGTTAAAGGAGCCCAGGCAGGCCAGGTGTGGTTGGCTGTTAATTAGCACACGGACGAGACCCTGGAAATGAGTATGTTACGTGGCTTTAAAAAGAGAGAATTGCGGGAGGGGGATTGGAGGGACCATTTTTGAGGTTTATCTTACAGGGGTACAAGTGAAACTCTCTAAGAGTAGAATCAGAATGTTTTGAAACTATAACTGAGAAAATGACATGAAGGCTGTGTTGATCAGTTTGATGGAAGTATTTCGGATTGCGTGTGAAAACCCCACACTGTACCCGAGAAGTATATTAATGTACATAGTTACTATTCAATAAAAAAAAAAAACAACAAATATTTATTTTTTCTTCACATGATGTATGGTCACTTGGGAATTGGTTGCTGCCCTAATAACTCTCTCTTCTCTGCTCTGTTGGGCTTTGTCTTCTCTCTCTCTCCCTCCCTTTTTTTTTTTTTTTTTTTGAGATAAGAGCCTCACTATGTCTCCCTTGGTAGAGTGCTGTGGTGTCACAGCTCACAACAGCCCTTCAACTCTTGAGCTTAAGCAATTCTCTTGCCTTAGCCGGCCAAGTAGCTGAGATTATAGGCGCCTGCCACAACACTATTTTTTGTTGCAGTTGTCGTTGTTGTTTAGCTGGCCTGGGCCAGATTCGAACCCACCAGCCTCAGTGTATGTGGCTGGCACCATAATCACTGTGCTATGGGCACCGAGCCTGTCTTTTTATTTTGAATCCAGGTGAAAGGCAGCCCCAATTTTGGATGTGGCAGATGGAAAGGATAAGAAAGCTGGTGGAAACCTGCAGTACCTCTTAAACTACTAGCCCAGATGTAGCATAAGCTCAACTACTCATAATCAGCTGTCCGCTCACATTGAAGGAAGGATGCACGTTCCTGTCACAGGAGGCATGCGCAGTCACATGCCAAGGGGAAGGAAATATAGTCCTCTTTCAGGTAATGAGGAGCAGGGGTAAATAATGATAACCCAAACTACAATCTACCCAACTAGTGAAAAACAGTTTTGTTTCCTTGTTTGAAATATTTGAATTCTCTTAATAGCACAATTGGTTGGAAAAATTTTGCCTTCAGGGACTGCTTTTAAACAACAAGAAAATCTATCATTTTATATAATAAGAAGCCCAGAGGAGGGTAGACTCTTTTTTTTTTTTAAATTTCAGATAATATGAGGGTACAATGATCCAGTTCCATTGTTTACATTTGTTGGGTAAGATCCAAGTTGTAGTTGAGCCCTTCACCCAGGAGGGCTGCCGTGTGCCCTGACATTGTACAGGTTAGGTGAGAGCACACCAATCCTCCTCCCTCTTCCTCTCTCTCTCTCTCTCCACTCTCCTCCCCCGTCACTTGAATTTAATTGTGTTTTTCTCTAGTGTTGGCATGTTGTCATCCATCTACTAATTTCATAGTAGACTCGTGAAAAAGCACATCAGAACTGTGGTTTTGCTTTCTTATGAACTCTTATTTTCTCCCTTTTGTTTGCATTGGCGTCTTTCTCACACTGACTCCACTTAGGGATGGCTGCCCATGGCAATTGTTGCATCATGTTCCTGTGGTCGTATCTAGAAAACCTCTCTCCCTATTCAAAAATATGAATCCTTCCCTTTAATATGATTGGCTCAATATAGGAATTGTTCTCTGAAAAATTCATTAGTCTAGGTGGTCCCCACTAATCATCTGGATGGAAGGGATGTTGAAGAGTCAGCCCCGATGTCCCTGTCAGATCGAAGCTATCGTGATCATACATCTCATTCCCACACCCCCCTACACCTTCCTAGGAGTGTGTGTGTAGACTAGTACTATTTGTAATCTTTATCTCTTCAAACTCACTTTCTTGGTGATCCCATCTACTTAAAAGACTATTGGCCCTTTGAAGTAGCTATTACGACATTGCTTGAGTTCAAGATTGAGATTCCAATGACTGGTTTATGGTTCTACATGAATTTCCTGGGAGCATCTCAATATCATTACCTTTCCTTTAACCTAGCTTCTCCCCTTGACTTTCTTCCTCATCACCAGTCTTGAAATTTTGAGTGATCTTAACCTTCTCCCTCTTCACATTTTCTTATATCCAGTCTGTTGGCATTAATGTTTAGACTGTCTTTAAAATGCTTCTCATGGCCATTCTTTTCCTTTGGTTATTACTTCCTGTTGAGTACTAACAGTGGCTAAAAAGATGTTACGGCTGTCACAGGTGAGCACATATAAAACATGAGACACTTTGCTGTAAACCGGAGGCTTAGCATCCAGCCAATGTAGGCAAGAGTCAGTGATATTCATATTATTAGTGATGAAGTAACACTCTTTTTTCCCACGGGCTGGGGAAATCTGGGGAAAGCACAGTTACATGGATGTATTCCTTTTCCAGTAAAATTGGGGCATTCATTGTTAAACATGGCACATACCCCCTTGTCTCTGGCCTCTACATGAGATATTCCATCAGTCAGCAATGCCCCCCCATCTCCATGTCCTTTACGACTCTGTACACATATCTGCCTTTTAATACAGTTTTCTCTAAAGCAATATAATCAAATTTATCTGGACGTGGCTTTGGGCTTGATTTCTGATCCTTTGTGATCTTAATGTCAGTTTCTGTATTTGAAAATGGCATAATAATATCTGTTTTGGTTGTCTATTTTTGGAATGCAAAATTATCATAAACTTCATGTCTTAAAACACCAAAAACCTGTTCTCTCACAGTGTCTATGGTTCAGGAGTCCAGATGTGGCTTTGCTGGGTTTTGTGCTTTAGGAACTCTTTTAAAAGCTGCAATCAAGGTGTCAGTTAGGGCTCTGATCTCATCAAAGCTTGACTGGGAGGATCTGTCTCCAAGCGCACGTGATTGTTGGTAGAATTCAGTTCCTTCTGGCCTGGTGTACTGGGGAAATCAGTTTCTTGCTGGTTAGAGGCTGGTGGCTACCCTCAGCCACTCACCAGGTGACTTCTTGCTTCTTCAAAGCCAGCAAGGTAGGAAGTGTCTCCCAGCAAGACAATTGTTATACTCTCATATGTGGTGATCAAGGAAATAACATCTCCTCTCCTCTGCTATAGTCTAATGACTAGAAGAAATTCTCAGATAGTGCCCATGCTCAAGGGGAGGAGATCCACTCAAGAATATGAGTATTAGGAGGTGGGAATACTTGGGGCCATATATTAGAGTCTGTGTACTATAATTTTAAACCCACAAATTTAAACATTATGTACGTGAAAAGGTTAGCAAGGTGTTAGATATGTTCCAGAAGGGGCAATATGATTTTTCCTAGACAGATGTGAGGACAATCTTAGAAATGTCAGTTTTTGTATTACTTTGATGGTGCTTATAACTACCAGGTTGATATATGGTTATCTGTGTGTGTATATTTAATTTAATACTGAGTCATACAATTTTGAAAGGCAGGGACATATTATTTCATGTTCTTGAAGCTCTTGATGTCTAATACTGTGCCTTACTCAGAGACATGATTAGTGACATCACCCCTGGGCTCCCGTAATCACAAGTTTGTGTCCTGGCTTACCTCACATTGTATTATAACTAATATATACACCTGTCTCTACTATTAGACTGGTTGTTCCTTGCAGAAAAAAGACTGGGTCTTTTCTTTCCTTTTTTGCTTCAATTGTCTTTCCTCCTTCCCCTCAATTTTCTCTGTCCAAGCATCAAATATAGTCTATGCTTGGGTTATGGTAGGCATTCAAGAAATGATGGTTCATTGTAAAAATCATTTTACCATAAGGACATTTGCACTAAAATAGTCATCACAGCTCAATTCACAATTGCCAAGATGTAGAAACAACCCAAGTGCCCATCAACTCACAAATGGATAAAGAAATTATGGTATATGTATACCATGGAATACTATTCAACCATAAAAAGGTGGAGGCTTTATATTTTTGCATTTACCTGGATAGATTTGGAGAATATCCTCCTAAGTATCATAAAAATGGAAAAGTGAGTATCCAATATGCTGAATATTAACATGAAACTAGTAGATGAACAATAACATGCCCACATGAGAGGAAGACACAACCACATTCAAGGGGAGGAGGGGGAGGGAGGAGCAGGGGAAGGAGGAGGGGATTTGTGTGCCATCACCTAACAGGCACAATGTAATGGTATATAACACACCTCCTGGGGGAAGGGCTCAACTATAACTTGGACTTTACCTAACAAATGAAAACAGTGTAACCTAAGTGTACCCTTCTATCAATCTGGGGGAAAAAAAAAACCAACAACAGAAAAAGAAACAAATAGTTATTTAGAAACATTTTACTCAATGAATAAATGAATTTTAAGAGGCCATGTCTACCATTAAAATCTCAAGAAATAATTAATATAAACATGGTCTGCAAAGGAAAAAAATAACAAAAATGTATAATTCTTTTAAATTTTTACCTAAAATGAATTTTTTAACAATAAATATCAATAAATTGGCTTCTGAAAACAAGCAGGTTGCATAGAGCACAAAAGGAAATGTTGGCAAAGTAAAGGTAAAGAGTTGGGACTATGAGTCCCTTCTCATACGTGGAAATGTTGAATATTCAAAGAGATGTGTTTTAGTAGCTAAAACATCTGCTATTTTTTATTGTGTTGAACTTGAGAATTTTGGAATTTTGAGATATCTATCTATAGGATTGTTGCAGGATCAAAGCAGGTATTATGTAGAAAGTATTTAGCATAGTTATTTTCATAGCAATTTTAATTTTTGAATTCTTTAAACATTGATGAATCATTTTTCCAACCTTGGGTATAAGTGAAATACAGAATCTTCATGTTTTTTATTTTTTAAGGAGACTTGATACCTGACATTTGTAACTCAGGAGAAATTTGAGCCAGCGTGTTATTTTTTTAAGTAGAATGTAAATTATGATATATGTAGACCATGGAACACTATCATGAGTTTTCATGGAAAAAAAGCTTAATAGTTTCAGAGATGTATCAAATGTTTTTTTTTCCTTTGAGAAAGTCTCAAGTCTCACTTGAGTCTCACTCTGTCACCCTAGGTAGAGTGCTCTGGAGTCATCATAGCTCATAGCAACCTCAGACTCTTGGGCTCAAGATATCCTCTTGCCTCAGCCTCTCAAGTAGCTGGGACTATCGGTACCCACCACAATGCCCAGATGATTTTTCTATTTTTAGTAGACATGGGGTCTAGATCTTGCTTAAGCTCGTCTTGAACACCTGAGCTCAAGCAGTCCACCAACCTTTATCTCCCAGAGTGCCAGGATTACAGATGTGAGTCACGGCGCCTGGTACATATTTGTATTGAGAATTTTTTGGAAAAAGTTGTCGTTTTGTCCATTGGTTCCGCTATATCAAAAGACCTTTAGTTGGGTAATTTATAAACAATGAAATTAATTGCTCACAGTTCTAAAGACTGAGAAATCCAAGATCAGGGTCCTGGGGGGTTTGGTATCTGGGAAGGGCCTGCCCTCTGCTTCATAGATGGTACTTTCTTGCTGTGTCCTCACATGGCAGAAGGGATAAGCAGCTCCCTCAGGTCTCTTTTACAAGGTCACCAGTCCTATTCATGAGGCTGCTTCTCTCATCACCTCCTAAAGTCCCCACCTCTTTATACCATCACACAGAAAATTAAGAATCAACGTGTGAATTTTGGGAGGGCACATTCAGAGCATACCAGTTAGGTGAGGAGGAGGGGGACCTTACCATCCTCCTGAAGTCTTGCCTTGGTGGTAGCTATCTGCTTCATATGTAATCACCAACACCTCTGATCTAGCTCTGGGCTTGGTGTATAGTTGGTGCTCAGTAAATGCTGTCTGAATTAAAGCATAAGTAAATTAACCTCAGGATCAGGATTCTCCAACAGAGAGTAAACCCTTAAATGTAGAGATCACAAATTATTAACTTTGCATCTCCAAGTTCAGGCAGGGTGCTTAGCTGACATGCTTACTTTTTGTTTATAAAGTTTATTTAAAAAATTTTTTTATTAAGTCACGTATACGTAGATCATGAATACATTTATGCGTTTGCGGGATTCAATGTGTTGGTTATATGTTTAAGTATTTTTTTTTTTTTTTACGTGTGTATATTCATGAAGAACAAGTGCCACTTTGCTACACTGATATGTTATATTGTAGTGAAGTTAGGGCCTGCAGGGCATCATGCATCCTAGAGCAATGCAGTTCATTATTTACAGTCTGCTATAGTTGAGGGTTCCATTTGTACGTTTACCATTAGGGTCGATGAATATGCCAGTTTCTCACGTCAGAGCCACGCATGCCCCCCAGTTCATCCTTGTATATATACCCTCTCTTCACGATCCCTGTTTGGTTTCGTCTCTCCCCGTTTTGGTGCTCTGTTCTTCCTCCACTCCCTGACTCCCCGCTCTTCTGGCATTACATTCATTCACAGTGTTGTAAAACCGTCACCACTATCTATTTCCAGAAACTTTTCATCATCCCAAACAGAAACTCTGTACTCATTGAAAACAATCACTCCCTGTTTGAGTCTTCCCCCACTGCCCTGTCAACCTTGACTATTTTTTCTGTTTCTATTAATTTTTCTATTCTAGGTGCCTCGTATAAGTGGAATTAGACAATATTTATCCTTTTGTGTCTGGCTTATTTCACGAGGCATAATGTTCTCAGGGTTTATTAATCTTATAGCATGTGTCAGAATTCCATTCCCTTTTTGGGTTGAACCATATCCCATTGTGTGTCTATATCACAGTTTAGTTATTCATTTTTTTTCTGTCAGTAGAGCTGCTATGAAGACTTGTGTGCAGGTATCTTTTGAGTCCCTATTTTCAGTTCTTTGGGGTATATGCCTCGTAGTGGAATTGCTGATCATATAATAGTTGTATATTTACTTTCTTGAAGAACTGCCAGACTGTTTCCCACAGCAGCTGCACCGTTTTCATTTCCACTAGTGAAACACAAAGATTGTGATTTCTCCACATTCTTGCCAATATTTGTTATGTAATGATTAAAATATATATATGTACATATATATATTTATGCTAGCCATCCTGCTGGTTATGCAGTGGTATCTCCTGGTGGCTTTGATTCACGTTTCCCTGAGGAGCAGTGATGGGGAGCAACCCTCCACGTGCAGGTTGAACATTTATACATCTTCTTGGAC